>JAMKCH010055349.1:0-24212 GCA_023653785.1 Ophioderma brevispina | reverse complement strand
GCCTCTGAGGGAACGATTAACTTGCGCACGGGTTATAAAATTGTTCCGTGCGAGTCTTGTATATCTAAAATAAACACTGACCTGACCTTTTGTACTTAAGTTAACATCACACGCAATGTAATCCCGTAATTAGTACTCAATGCCCTATTGTCAGTCTCCAGGCGAACCCAATTATCGATGGCTCATAAATTTTAAGTGGGGCGATGCATAAATAAACTGTTTACAAATGAGATAAATGTAGCGGGGACCACATACGACCCCAGGGCAAAGAGTAATCCCAGACAATAAGACGATATTGATCGATCAATACTGCTAATTGGCTATAAAAGATTTTCTCCTGTGCGGCTTATAAAATGTTCTGTGTGAGGTTTGTTTATTAAAATGTAAATAGTGCGTGCCGGCTAAGATATTTTTGCATGCGACATGTTCCGTCGGAGGCTTTCCTCCAAGGTAATACTTTGCTCCTGAAACTGGGAATCTCGCCTAAATAAAATAGTGAGTTTTACAAGCATGTACACTCAAATGTTGTCAGAATGCTGGCACCACCAGATGATGGCACTCTTGAAATCAGCTAGTCATAAATAAATGTAATCCAAGTTAGAATGCCCCTCAGCGTTGTTCATAAGGGTTTGGTTCCCGTCGGTAATTGTTCTAATAAAGTGGCATCGTGCCCTTATTAAAGAATGCTGAAGGGGCTCTCCAACTTAAGGTTCGTTCGTACACAGCCAATTTCTTACTCGCGTGGTAGCCTATACGGCAGCTACACCCGTGGCAGCTACTGCACAGTACACGCCGGGCAAGTTGCGATGCAGTAGCTGCAAGATAGCGCTTCCAAAGTACAAAGTTATTATGTATACAGTGGTGTGTCTACTCTACAGTACCTACAGAGATGCCAACTCTCCGTTTCCCGCGGGAGACTCCCGGTTTTTCGTTTGTTCTCCCGTCTCCCGATTTTGCTAGCAAATCTCCCGATTTTCCGTATATTTAATGAAAGAAAATAAATAAAGAACAATAAGTTAAGGAAAGAGGGCAATATCTTTTCAGAGTCAATAAAAGAACATAAACTGGTTTCCGACATCGTTGTTCTCCCTACTTTCGGATGGTTCACTCACATTAATATTTTGATTTAACCATTTAACTGCTGTATGCTAAATGTCTTCTGATGGTATTTTAGTTAACTACTTAACTGCAACAATGCAAAGGGATATACCAACAAACAATGCATTGTTATAGCGGTTTTGAAGTTTTCAAGCTTTAAAAGTTCAGGCCTTGATATTTTTCATATACTTTTTAAGAAATACTCTATATGGACTTAGTTCCTACTGACAGTTCCTTAAATGGGGCTGTCAGACGGCGGAGCTCTGTTCATTTTTTCTGGAAAAGCTGTATTTTAAAGAGCTCTATCTCATGATGCAGTTTATATGTGCATAGGTAGCTTAGTTTTCAAGTTAGGCCTAAAAAAAATGTTTGATTGGCGTAACCGACCGAACCTATTTTTACCGCCGACCCTAAATATTTTTATTTTTTGTGTGCAAAAAAAAGTTTTAAAAACCACGTAAAACAAATATTTTCATTAGTATCACGATTTAGTATTGCAGGACATTCAAAATGACAAATTAAAAGATGTGCTACAGAAAAAGTGAAGATGTGCCATTTGTTTTTGTATGTGTGTCATATATTTTGTGTTCTGGTATGTGAAACATAAAAAAAAAAAAAAATCTCGACCTACCTACCCTATTTTTTTTTCTATGTTACGCCAATCAAACAAGTTTTTTTTTTAGGCCTTATGAGCCTTTAAAGTTTAGACTTAGTTTTTAATGTGCTAATGTACTTAAACAAAATTCTCCATGTGGATTGTGTTCATTTTCATACTGACAGTTCCTTAAATGGGGACAGTCAGATGGCGGAACTCCATTTTTTTTTCAAGAGAGTTATTCAAAGAGCTCTCTCATGATGCAGTTGTCAAATTATGATCCTTCAAAATTTGGACTTTCTCCTTTTCCATTTAATATAAAAAATTATCAGATGGACTTAGTTTCTACTGACAGTTCCTTAAATGGGGCTGTCGGACGGCGGAGCTCTGTCCATTTTTTCTGGAAAAGCTGTATTTTAAAGAGCTCTATCTCATGATTCAGTCCATATGTATATAGGTAGCTTATTTTCAAGTTATGAGCTTTTAAAGTTAGCCTTTTACATTAAAACCTTTATATGTCATTCTTGGGTCAAAAATACTGGATTTTTGTCCCCCCAGTGGGAAATACGGAAAGCTGTATTTTCCAAATTCATGTCTGTATTTAGGGATCCAAATGCTTTAAAGCAATAGAAATGCAGGATCTTTGGGTGGGGCTAATCGCCCCCCTCGACCCGACCGGGGTAATTGCCCGCCCCTGGCCCCCTCCGTGTAGTGGGTCTCGGTCGCTTTAAGCAGTCCCCTCGCAAACTCCTTTTTTTTAAATTCCATGTGGGCATCTCGTGTACCTACCCCAATGCTAACCCGGTAGTTTGCCCACTAGGTGGAGAGAAGGTGGATATGTTGTAGACAACTACCTGAGTAGACGGCATCGTACCAAACCACGTAGCGAACCTCGGTACTAAGGACCGCCATTTTTAAGTGGACGAATGAGGGCGCTATAACACTTGGTTTTTTCTGTTTAGCCGTTTTTTGATCGTTTTTCAGGAAAATCATTGCGAAATTCAAATCGGGCATCATCCAACAAACCCCCATATTCCCGCACTTATAATAAAAATAATGGAAATATAATGCCAAAAAATAATCTAAAAAAAAACAAAATTGGCCCTGAGAACTAATACCAAGCGCGCGCGCTGAGAACCGTGTACCACGTAGCTTACTCTACTACTCCGCGACAAATATAAGAAGTGCAGATGAGCAGCTTCAGCTGTGTGACCTATATCACGTCTATGCTGCAAAAATACCGGATTCCTGGCCGGCGATTGTTACTTATAGTGGGGTAGTAGCATTCCTACCATCGGTAGTAGCTACGCGGGTAACTACCATGAACGAATTGGCCGTAGTACTTTGCTGCATCTGTGTTTGCGGCGAGTTGGCGTACTCGATCTCAATTACTCTACCCAAAATACTGCAATTGCGGACCCGCATAAAGGTACTAATATTTTTACGGGATTGGAGTGAGTTGTGTTTGAATTGCAGCAGAGAGTGATTGCTAAATCAGCAATGCAACACAGTGCCGTGTGGTAGACCGTAACCTGTGGAATGACCTTCGTCGGTAGTGGTTTCCGAGCGGTCAACTGGGTTCCTCACACAAATAACACATCTCGGACGAAAGCACAGTTTTATAGGCTTATTTGGTAATAGCTATTCTTTTACTACATACTACCATTTCATTCTTGAGCCCAAAATATTGTCGGCGTATCTTTACAATCAGACCTTAGCTTACGGTCTGATGTATTCATGAACTGGACTGATTCTTCTAAAAAGTATTTGCTTTTTTATCTACTCAAAACTAATCCCAAACTTCATAATCCTTCCCCGTTCATATTATTTTTTTTAACCCATCAGAAAGTTACATCTTATAGAATTCGCGGACTTTTCCGCTTAGCCCATCAAAACGTCGCAAAAGACTAAAACTTCTTGGAATGTGGTTCGTCCCCCAGAAGTCTGGGAGATTGGGTTTCGTGGGACCCTTTATTGGTTGTTTTGATGATTTAATTATACAATTTACAAATTTTAAAAAATCATGCTTTAATTTCTTATGTTCCCTTCAAATTAATTCACCCACATCATACTACACTGGTATAAAGACTTCAAAGATGGGTACCAAGAAACTAGGATACTGTATGATGTCATTGGTGAGTGATACTAGGAAATCAATTAAATCTTCGATGTCATTTCACGGTTTTAATTATCCTTGGGAATTCAACACAAACATTTCTGTGAATTTGTAGGAACATGAACTTTCCCTTACTATTGTTTAAAACAATCATTATTCTATATAGCACAGCTTTTGTCAACAATGCTTTAGTTACTTTACGATCATTTGAATCCCAGAGAGCAGCTACATTTGATGACCAATACCAGCAAGAAATTCTAGAGCTCTGTTTGGTTGCAACTGAGTTGAACCTCGTCCTGCATTAGCAATTTTTTAAAAAGGTCATCTTAAAGGAGAACTGTACAATGCCTAATTTATACCATATCTCGTAAAATAATATGACCACATATTCCTGGTTTCATTCAATCGAAAACAGAATTATATTAACCTAAGCAATGAAATTAAAACCATTTTAAGTCTGACCATGTGCATTTTCAAATCGCGCGTATGGTATAACATGATATCGATAAACTGGTCGTCAAACGTTTGCGCACACTCCATAGTAATCCATTAGTGGCAACGTCATGTGTGAAGGTGTATGAGCTACTTGTGCCGTCGGGTATCGCATAACACGTATACCACATCCCATATACCCTAGCGCGAAATTCAAATATCGCATGGTCAGACAAATGGTTTTTATTTCATTTTTTTATGGTAATTATATTCCGTTTTTCCCATGAAAACCATATTCGATATTTGTTCCATTTATTTTTATAGCGTAATATTGTATAAGTTATTCTTAGTACGGTTCTCCCTTTACCTTAAATGGAGCATGGACACCATGAAGAATACAACTAAATTTGGAACACATGATTCTGAAAGCAATGTTGGTGTCAACTCTAAATGAATTGTCCATGAAACGCATCCCGTCCACATTCTGTATGACCGTCCATACCATCCATTAAATTTAATTTGGACCTTTGTCAATTTCTAATGCAGGCTGGAGACAGAGACAGCCTTTACAGTGGCCGCTCCCAGATTGTGGAATAACAACTCCCACTAACATTCGGTAATGTGCCTAGTGGTTGAGTAGCGTCAAAACATACCTTTTCAAAAACTCTATCATTTGTTCAATAGTTATTTTTCTCTTTGGTTTTGTTTTTGTTTGAATTTTTGTTTTAGCACTTTGTATCCAAGTGGCTTGAAAAGATGCTCAATAAATGCCGGTTATGTTTATAGTATTGACCACTTGGTAGGATTTTGTTACTAATGGGAAAACCCCCCCCTAGGATCAATTAAAGTGGTGCAGTTAATCAGCAGTAATTTCCAGCTAGTGAGTGGGACTCCTTTTGAGGTCATGGGTCCTTCGAAAGGGGTTGCCAAGCTAACTTTTGGAAGAAAAAACTGGTCACAAGATTTATTGTGAACTACCTGCCAACCTTCCCTGTTTTTATAGGAATCATCCCTAATAATTGCCAGAACAGTCCTGAAATATTTCTGGGCTCTTCTGAGCTCTTCCTACAGCTTCAAAACCATCAAAACCAGATAACTTCTGAAAATCTATCCCTGTGTACTCTACTAGAGGCCTTAAAGTGGATCACAAATAGATTAACCCCTTAGGGCTTTTGGTGATGAGAGTTTCACGGCACATGCATTCTGATTTTGGGGTTCTAATGTTGGCAGGTATGGAAAAATATAGTGCCACGCAAAATAATGAAATATAAAGGTACTATCTACTCTCTTCCAAAAAGAGACCCGTATTCCAAAAAAAGGCCTTATTTTACATGATGTTCATTTAATGGCTGACCAGAGATTTACCTCGAGGGCGCCCTCAATTTCCAAAAATCGTGTTTTTTTGCATGTTACATAATGCTTGTCCATAGACTAATAATCACTGTGTGAAATTGCTAAGCCTTAAATCAAATTCCTTCATATAGAAATCACGCACTTGTTATAAAATTTCCAGATTCCGTAAATTTTGTTATACACAGTAATCCTATATGGCACTGTTACTGACACATAAATGTTTTACTGCTTAAAACGAAAATCCGATTTCAATCTCAAATTTCGGATTGTGCATTTTAGTTACTATCATTTATGTGCGAGTTGACTATTTTTCATTCTTACACACAAAAATAATATTCTTTCGAATCCTCTGAGTCAGACTTAAACAACCTGATCGATCAACATTAGGGACAGTCGTTGGACTCAGTGTTTTGCTATCAAGACAAAAAGTGTTGGGGTCGCCCCAAGCATATCATTTTAGAATGGGGTGGGGCAGGGCTCAGGGTTCACCTTGTCAGGGGCCAAATTCCTGGTTTTGAGCAGATTTTCCTCAGTTGGAAGTGGTTTGGTCAGGCAGATTTTTCCGGGTTGGCAGTGAACAATTTCCAGTGAACAGAAAGCACAAAAAAGGGCTGATTTAGCATGAATTGTTAATGTCTTTTTTTCCATTTTATTTTTCTTTTCCCGGTCACAGGTCTCTGGGGTGACCCCATTAATGTTAAATCTGGTGTTCCCCAAGGGACAGTTTTGGGTCCTCTCATGTTCCTGATCTTCATTAATGACATTTTTGCCAACAACAACAGCCATGATGGTACAAAAATTCGGCTTTAGGTTGATTGCCCTCTCTATCGCCCATTGAGTCGGAGGACTAAGTTTGAGGTGTCTTCAATCTGACTTGGATGAGTTTGGTGGAGTGTCAGCAAGTGGCAAATGTCCGTTCTCTTCAAAGTAAATCCAAAACCTTAAGTGTTACCCACTATGAGGCCTGCAGATTGAGCCTGCTTTTGTGGGTGAAGTGGCAACTATCGTACACAGCTAATTTTGTATTTTTTTCGAACTGTAGGTCCTACCTATCTCGCGGATATAATTTTGCTTTGCCCAAATTCCTCTGGGGGAACTGTCTCAAATACGTCATCAAAAATGGCCGCCATTTTGTGTATATTTGGTATCACTTTTAGTGCATGACAACAATTAAGGCTTTTTTAATTAATGTGGTGATGACACTTCTACAGGTTGTAAATACTTATTAACCAGGTGCGAATTAAATTGATACCAAAGTTGTACCAATATTTACCAGTAGGTTGTCACATGACGTCATAAAGTGGGTGGGCCAGCTAAAAAAATGTATTTCCATAGACAACAACCAAGGGCGGAAAATTCAATTTTGCACTGAAGATTTCGGATTTTCATGCAAGTTTGGCTCTAATATTAACAACTACAATCTATGTGTCATAAGTGTCTTCGTGTCCATACTCTGGCGAACATTTTTCACATAAAACACCCAAAAATGTCCCACAATTAACTACCACCCACCACCACCCTGAGCTGTCTCCCGTTAACCGTGCATCCCCCAGGATCCTCCTACTATGGACCATGGTTTTGTTTTCTACATGGTCTATTAAACCAGAAAAATGATGTACATTTGAAAAAAAATTGGGATGCAAGCCCCGATGAAGTCATTTTGATGACTCCATGCAAATTTTTGGAGAAATTTTAAACTTTTCATATATTTATTCTTACATCATATTCCGGATAGCACAGATAACTATTGGTTATTTGTCCCTTCACACCACATTCACAAATATTAGTTTTCGTTTCAATTTTTTTAATCAGTTTTTTTTAAATATATTTTCCCCATGAAACTTATGTAACAAAACAGAAAGTTAACAGGCCGATTTTTCTCAATTTCTGATTTATTGTATTTTTTGGGGCATAAAAAGTACATTTTCTTCTCTGAAACATACCTGCACACCATTTAAAACAAACCCAGCTTTTTACTTATTTTATATGCATTAGGATGTCCTGAGCAAGAATATGAATTTTTTTTCCAAAATATATTTTTAGGTATATGCCGTGAGCGGTCCCCCGTTACCGTGCATCCCCCCCAGGATCCTCCGACTTGACCTGGTTGTATTCTATATGGTCTAGTAAACCAGAAAAATGATGAACCTTTTTAAAAATGGTATGCATGCTCCGGTGACGTCATTTGGATACGTCATCAAAGTTCTTGGAGAAAATATGTAAATTTTTCAATTAATTTTTTCTTCTTGCACTATTCGGATAGCCCAGATAATAATATTTGTTACTTTTCTTCACACATCATTCGCAAATACTTATTTCGTTTCATTTTTATATCAGTTTTAAATATATTTTGCCGTAATTGACCGTATGTCACAAAACTGAAGTTTTTAATAAACGGCGATTTTCTTCTCAATTTTTTCTTTCTTGATTTTACTTGTTTTTTGGGCATTAAAAAGTACTTTTTCAGCCATTCTGACAACCATACTCTGCAAGACCATTTAAAAAACACCCATCTTTTTACTTATTTTATATGCATTAGGATTTACTGAGTCAAGAATATGAATGTTTTATTCCCCAAAATTATTTTTAGTAGAGCATGGAGAAAAATGATGACCGCGTCATCAAGATTGACCGTTGGGGGTCAAAAATTCGAATATTTTTATTTACCTTAATATTTTAGCTGACCTTGCCATCTTTATTTCAATCCATATTTTGAACCGTTATTTATCATCCACTTCATAATGAGTAATAGAGCAAAACGGACTAGTTTTAAACATTGAGCCCTATTAAATCACCCATTAAAATACCATTTTCTTAAAATTGTGATTTCAATTGACTAGGAAGTTTTAGAGGCAGGACACATGGTGGTTACCCCCCCGCGAGAATCCGTATAAAGCAACCCGATGCTTATGATTTTTGATACCAATGGATATAGGTATGATCCACTCTTTCCATTGGATAAAATAAGTATAAAATAGTACACATACATGTGTGTCGTCACATGACTCATATTAGCTCCGTGAGCCGGCAAATTTTGCCATTTTCCCACGAAAAATTCGAATCCAATCTTTGCGGCCAAAAAGAGTTTAGGAGTCGATTTTCATTTCATGCGGTTTCAGCACTAAATGATGACAATGGACTAGTTCTTACAAAAACTAGCTTTTAGAGCTATATGTGTATACTTTTATAAAAATTGTACCAAAATATCTTTGGGTGACATGCAACCACCATCATCTTCCCTTCGATTCGATGGCATATAATAATACCCTAACCCCGGTGAGGTGCACTTGTCGCATTGGTTTTCGCTAAAAGGTAACCAGAAAGGATGTTGAATGATTACCTGAAGCTTTTAAATTAAGTACCACAAACCTATATCAGGCGTCACAGTGACGGTCACATTCAAGTCCGCGAGTTGTCAAATTGTAAGTTTTCCTCCACAGAAAATCCAATTTTTGCGATATAAGGGTTAGGGATAACAGGAATATATCAGGCATTTCATGTTCTTTCCGTCTTCTAATTTAGACTACATAGATTTTTACATAAACAGAGATTTTTAGAGCCATACTGTGAAAGAATAGTTTCCAAAATGGATGCAGAAAATTCACTGGTGAAGCACCCACCACCCTCGACATTGGCGTATCCCTTAAAACCTAAAACTAACCTTAACCCCGGCGGTCAAGGGGCTGACTTTCCGTTTTTGTTCGATAAGAACTGTCCAGAAAGGATGAGAAAACAAATTCCTGGAAGCTTTTTATGAAATCTTTCGGCATTTTAGCGCACCCGGAGGAAGTTTTACGGGGTAAACCCCCCCCTGCCCCCCCCCCCCCTCACCCTTGAGTAAGATCAGGTTAATCACCAGGCTAAGGTGGTATTTGTGTGCTGTATATGCCTCTAACCATCGGAGTATTATACCACAAAAAATAAATAAACCCAATGTATTAATTTAGTACCCCGGGGGCCCTTGTATTCAAAGGTGGATTATGATGCGTGAACAAGAGAACTCGTAAAAGGGTGTCTTTTTTTCCAACAGGCCGATGTACGCTCGTACTCGTTTAGGTTGTCAAACACAGCAAAATATGGAAAAAAAAAGTGTATGTTTTTTCTTAAACCTGAAATTAATGGGTATTCTCATTAAAAACAGGGATCAAAATCATCCCAAATATTGTAACGGATTGGGAGTAAAGTCAAAAGCAAGATACTAAAGGGTATATTTACGATTCAATGCAATGCGTATACTTGTTGAGGGTATCAACGCAGATAAATACTTTTTAGGGTAATGACTTATTTAAGCTTCTTTTTTAGAAGTCGATAAAACGTTTTTTAGGGTGCATTTTGGTAATCCATGTTCCACGCATCATATCACCTTTGAATACCATGTGGCCCCCCCGGGAATTTAGTACCAATGTAAGCTATGATTCTCTGTTTATTGTTATCAAATAACTACGATTCACTATCAATACCGGTTTTGACGTCTAACCCTAAGACCGCTCGCCAAAGGGCCCGTAGCACTGAAAATAACGGCAAGGTTTCAATGGTCGCCGAAAAATAGACACGCTTGGTGGGCTGACCATTTATTTGGCTTTTATATGAAGGAATGCCTTAGTCTGATATTAATTTGCGGGTTTACAAAAACAACACTAAGAATATCCATAGTTTGCACCAACCTACACTACGCCCTCCCTCCCGTCCCCTTACTTTTAATACTGGGAAACATTGATGACCTTTCACCCTATCACCATGAAAAGTGGTACGTCCGGTTATTTCAATTAAACTAAGCGGTGACAAATAAAATTGCCATAATTTTGGCGAATTCCTGTTTGGTCGTGTCAGTTAAGCGTTCTTTTGTTTATTTTTAGCATTATGACAAACAGGGGGATTCCCAACCTTAGATTAGAATTATCTCTTAATGTGAAGTGAAATCTTTGAATTCAGCGGTCCACTCTTGAAAGATGGTTTTCACTCCCCAGTGCTCCAAAAGACCTTTGGATTAAATTTCACTCTTTCGGATTGATCCCTCATTCAATAATCATGTTGCCCCCGTCTACAATTAGAAAGAATTTGTTTTGACAGATCCTTTAATGCTGCCGGTCCATGCATTGGCACCAATATTGTTTGATGCTCATAAAATAAGCATCTGATAGTCTACATGTTGAAAATGAGTTAAATGTTCCAACGATGGGTGATCATCTTGTGCCTCAGGATAATGACTTCTACTTGGAGAGGGAAAGACAAAAAAAAAACAAACCCAAAAACGTTCAATTCGTCAAACGCCCAAAGACCTCTGTATACAAGATCACTCACGGTTTATTCTTTTGTTTAACTCCATTCATTGCTTTTCCAATTTTTTTTTTCTTAAAATCCGATCCCTCACACACCAACGGATTACAAAATGAAATGGTTCAAGTTTTACATAGCTAATGTATTACATTTTACACATTTTAAAACACCCGACTGTGGTGAGATAATAGCTGTTTTTTTTTTGTAGACATTAATAAAAAACCGGACAGAAACATGCTATTCCAGCATAGTCGCCTAAAGTTCACAAGAGAAGAATTGGACTATCACCGCAAAAACTAGGGACTCTAAGCGTTATTTTCTAGTTAAGATCTAGGGCCAATTTGTCCCCCATGGCAGGGTCCGCTTCGGAGTTTTTTTCAAAAGTTATTTTATATTCAGCTAAGGACTGTAGAGATATGTACCGCTTATTCCTTCTCCAATGGCCGTTATCGGCTTGGTTTGAGCAGTGCCACTTTGGCTGATCTTCCGATCAATATCATCCAATAAGACTCTCAATGCTTGTTGACCCTAATGTTCCACAATTTTCAAGATGAAAGCCATACAACGTCATCCGCGGTAATCGAGGTTCAACATTGATCATCAATCAGACCAGTCCGGGATGATCAGTAGTTTTCAGAAAGATTAGACCAGTAATTTCAAAAAATAAAAAGCATTTTTCCATATTTTGCACTTGATGGTTCTCTTCTCTATGATGAGCTGGTAAGACAACCTTCCAGGGGCCGAAAAATAGGAAAAGGCTGGTTGCAATTTCTCACCTTACCAATAAATTCCCACCAGAGTACCGCACTTACCTTCTGTGTCATTCACAAATGTTATATACATTAAGTGTATAGTGCTTTCATCATGGGTATTGGCAATGTAAAGCCAAAATGGACGCTTCAAAGTAACCAGTTTCACAATGTAGTTGCAGAATAGGAGATTCTTATAATTGTCCTGGATTAAGTTGTTTTGAAGGGAATGGAGGATTTTATATTGCGCTATGGCCGATTACGTCTTTGGTGTATGAAATGACCTTTGCCTCTAGTTATATGGGGAGCAAATGTTGGCATTGAACGTGACAACCTTGTTCCTGTTATTAACTGTTTTCCAGCTTTATAGATATTCTTGAAAATCAGGACCAACAATGAGAGTGAATGAATAGTATGAGATCCAGAACGAACCTCACAGACCGATTAACATCATGATAATGAGTGAGGTAATTCTATTTGTATGTTTCGTTCTGTTTTTCCATAAACGTAAAAACTAATCTAATTTCATTCCAAGTGGTCACAATTGGATGCTATATGTACATGTAATACAATTCCAGTTTGTTGAATCTACCGATGAATAGTCTTTTTCACGATGTCGGAGGACCCATCCACTGTAATTTTTATTCATCATTGTCTTATTCTTATCTACAAGGTCGCTTGGTTAATATTCCGTGCATTGCTAGGACACTTAAGGGGCCTCGCAGTTTATATCAAGACAACAATTGGTTCCGATAGTGTTCAGCATTTGCTTCTCACGCCAACTAGTGGAGCCATACAAGCATTATCAGAATTGACAACCAGCTTGGGCATGTGATAATTAAGAGTGGAATTGCTTTACATAGACTGTACCAGTCAAATTTCAACAACAAAATATGTTTTTAAATATGTCGTTCCAATGCTTGGAAAGCCTTTAAACAACTAAAACCGAGGCCACGGCGGCATGCCTCACATTTCACTTCCAAACCTAAAAGATAGCACTGAAGGCAGCTTATTGTTTTTTTTCTAATCTTTTTGTTGTCAGACTTTAAATATTTTTAAAGAGGTCCCTAGTTAGATTGGAACCCCGGACAATATTATTATGGCCATTAGCAATCTAACAATAGATCAGGCGAGATGTGTCGCATTTTGCATAAAACTTCTACGCAATGAATCGATCCTGTCATATTGTGATCTGCTCTAAAAAATAAGGAATAGCCACAGCTTTGAGCGATGGTCACAATCTTAAAAAAAAACGGGAAACACATGGTGAAATGTTTTGGTGAAAAGGTACCTCTCGTTGTCACCAATCACTCAACTCCCCAGTTTCTTCTTATGAAAAACCGATTTGGGTTGGCTGATCCATACATGTCCCGCTTGGGTTTTCCTCCGTGAACTACTTTCGGTTTCCTCCTCCTCCTGTTTCTAACCGGGCTTCTAAACTCGGACTTCTTTCCTTAAATCTTCTGGTTGTCTGGACTTAATTGTTTGTTGAAGCTGAGATTCATCTCAGTTTGAAGCAGTTTTAGCCGGCGCCCTGGCAGCACTTCGTGGGAAATGTTTCGGCGGTTGTAAAATCATTAGCATTATTCGCTAATTTCTGATGTTTTCAAGTCCTCTGCCCATAGGATATATCAATGAAACAATATACTGATTGGATATCTGTGTCTTAAAGGTATTGTGAGATCCTCATCTCGAAAAATGATGTAATGTTTATTTTAACGAAGGTTTTATTTCGCCTGTCTTTTAATTTTTTCTAGAGTGATCTTTTTTGCCCAGATATACAACCTTCTAACCATTTCTTTGTCCTATAGACTGGGTAAATCATCAAATTTACCTCCACCTTTTTTTCTTAACGAAAAAAAATTAACCTTTAGTATGTAGATCAGAATATACCTTCCTTTCATATAAGCAAACACGTGTCAACAAACCCTTGTTTGTACAACTTTGGCTCAAATTGAAAACTTGGTTATCTTCTATGGATATCGGGAATCCTGTGGTTTCTTGAGATATGGGATGTCGTTGTGACGTATGGTGGTACCTTTATCATTATGAATAGAAACCTATATAGCAATGATTTCAATCTGACCACCATTGGTACTTGTTAGAATGTTATGGAAATTGGAACAACCTCAATTGATATGTTGGTTAGATAACAGTTAACCCTCAGTCGTAAATGGGAGGGGGATCACACCCCTAGTGAACCTAATCGCTGAAATGCTAGAAGCTTTCGTTAAAAGCTATAGGTAATCATTCTCTCATCCTTCCTGGTAATTTTAGCGAAAACAATGCAGCTGCACCTTCACCGGGGTAGGGTATGCCCGTCAATTTTGAGGTACGACGTGGGTTTGTTTGCCACCAAGATATTTTTTGGTTACATTTTTTTAAAATATTAATCCAATTATGGCTTTAAAAAAGTTATTTTTTTCTTAGAACTAGTCAATTGCCATCAGTTCAGTGCTGAAACCGCATGAAAATCCGCATTCCTACCTCTTTTTTTTTAGCGCAAAAATAAATTATTCGAATTTTCTGTGAAAATGCCAATTTTTTGCCGGCTCACGGAATTTTGACTCATTGTGACGCCACCTAGGTCTGTTGGATACTTTTTTGGTACATTATTTTGGACACGGCCAAAGAATAGGATCATATCGTTCACTGTAATCAAATCCAATAAGCATCTTATGCATACCGAACGAATTCGCGAGAGGTCACCCTCTTGTCCTGCCTTTATAAAACTCATATCCATTGAATCACAATTTTAAGAAAATTGCATTTTAATTGGGGATTTTACATAGGGCTCAATGTAAAATTATGGACAGTTTGGCATTAACTCATCTATACAGGGGTTCAACAGGTTCCAAATCTGCTTTGAAATTAAAGATGGCAATGTCGGCTAACATAAAAGGTAAAAAAAATATTGCGATTTTTTTTTTACCCCTAAGGTCAAATCTTGATGACGTCATCATTTTTCGGTCCATATGCTCTACTAAATTATGTTTGGAAATAAAAAATTCAATATCTGCTCGTACAAACATCCTAAAGTCATAAAAGTAAGTTTAAAAAGAGGGTTTAAAATGGTTGCAGGTAGTTGTGTCAGAGAAATAAGCTACTTTTTTCATGCCAAAAACACGTAAGATCAGAAATTGAGAAAATCGCGTTAACACCCTTTGTCTGTTTTGTACCTACATACGTCCATAACGGAAATTATTTAAAACTGATATAAAATGAAACGAATAGTATTTGCGAATGAGGTGACGATAAATAACAATTTTATCTGGGGCTATCCTAATATGCCAGAAACAAATAATTAAATTTAACCTATTTTTCTCCAAATTGATGACGTCATCAAAATGACGTCATCGGGCTATGCATCATTTTTCTGGTTTACTAGACCATATAGAATCAACCATGGTCCAGTCGGAGGATCCTGGGGGGATGCATGGTAACGGGGACAGCTCACGGGCTATACTGAAACCCTTTCGATGATAGGTTTAGCATTTGATAAACCTAAGAAAAATTATGTGGGTGGGGGCGGGGTTCACCTCCCGCCTCCACTCACCCGTAAGACAAGGGTTAATTGCTATAGCCAGGGCCGTAACAAGTGAAAAATTTTCACTCCTCAAAAGAGTGAACGCTGTAGTAGTGTAAACCACTCCAAAAAAAAACAACATAGTTTTTTTTATTTAAGTAACATTAATAATCCCTTCGGGAGAGAGTCTCAAAACGAATTAAGGGCAACCGAAAACAAGTGGAAATAATCCCACTCTTTTTGAGTCATTTTCACTCTTATTGGAGCGGAAATGTCCCTCTTTAATCCTCATTTCTTTAGAGATTTGACAGGATGAGGTGCGAGGAGCGGTCCCACGTTCGAAAAAGTTACCTTCTTGTAACAGTAACATTTTTTGTTGGACTGTTTGCGCACCCTTCACCAAAAATTGTTTTCTGACTTATCCACATTTCTCTAATGTATACCCTTTTATTTAAAAAAAACAGCAAAAGTGACCTTTGTCCCTTTATGCGTAAAACAAAAACAAAAACAATAAGAAAACAAAAAAAAATAAAAAAAAAAAACAAAAACCCCCCCACCACCCCCCCAAACCCCCATAACCCCCCCCCCCCCGCCTTGATGTTGCCATCCTCCCCCCTCCCATCGCGTGCGAAGCTAGCTATAGCAGGTGCAGGTATACCCCTCCAATTACGGCATAATGCCGAATTATTCCAAATATAGAAATATGGGCTTATTTATACATTTTAATTACAGACCAAAAAATCATCAGCTATTTTATAGAATAGCAGCCCTGTACACGTTTGGGTCCTCACCCCTTTAACAACCATTTCAGGCTTCTAATATACCATCTTTATTTTTATTATCCCTACACGTCCTTCCGGAAATACTACCAGAACCTCAACGATCCCCGGCGCAAAAAAAAGGTTTAGTGTTATTGTTCTTGTTAGATTTCTGAAAAGTGAAACAATATGGGCGTTAAGGAACGTTAGTGATATAATTTATAATATAAAGAGAAACCACAGAAATCTGCTAATACCACTCTGAAGATGAACCATTTGCATTGGCTCAGGGTGGGTAAGTGGTATGGGCATAGTAGAAATACAAAGATGAAGCCATCTATAGAACTAAATGAGCTCTCTTGATGTAAGGCCGTTATTGTGGACATATGCATTGTTGTGTCATCTGCCAGAAGGGCAACATAATGATGGCTTTAGTAGTGTGTCTACCTGTGGAATGTGTCTGTGGTTAAAATTGACGCCAAATGCGTACATTTTCATGAAACTTGGATACAATGGTCTTTGGGTACAGGGGATGCCCCATGCTGTTTACCGCATAATGATTTTGTTGAACTCATATGACCTTTGTATCCACACGATGTGTTTCGGGACGCTGTATTTTACCATTAACCATCCTGATATCCAGGACAAACGCTTTCAAAATTGTTTCATTTGCAACCCTTTGACCATTTTAGATGCAATGAATTACAAAACGCTGGCGATCGATCCCTGAATATCATCACCAGTTGTCCAATGCATCTGTCTGAAGAAAAGGACAATCACGCACCAAAATTCCTTAACGAACATCAAAGGAACATCTGCCGAAAGTCATATCTGTATATAAAACATTAATTGAAGTAATTATTTAACAGATGATGTATAATATCGCACTTGGTGAAATTCGAGTTCAGTGTTAGGGTGTGTACACGACTTCTAATGATGTGGTTGGCAGCAAATTGATTCTATAAAATGGTTATCCAAATGAACTGAAAATACCTCTGAGCATTTGTTTTTAGTTTCAAGGGTGCGTCCCAAAAGCGTGCTAAAAAATTGTAGATTGTAACGTAGCATAGTTCTAATGTGTAACATCCTCTAACAGCTCTCGATTTCACTCCTGGGTAAATAAAAGCAAAGGAGGCATGTGGCCCTTGCCTATAAGAGCACCATGTGCCAACATATGAATAGCTGGAATTATCTGGATTTACCCTAATATCATCGTACAACTAAGAATTTTCTTCAAGGTACCTGGGGTGCTTTTTATCTTACAGATTACTTTTCACTAAGTAAAAGAACTTTGACTTAATGTAAAAAGAAAGTTTTACTAAATCTTGTCTTTGAAATCTGTAACAAACAATTAAAATTTTCTGTCTTAACCTCCTCGTCCAACCAAGGGTTTTTGTACTACGCTCACGACCAGATTGTGGTTACCCCCACCCGATTTTTTTCGTAATTAAGCGACAACACCTCTTGTTTTTCGGGGGGGTTTAAATCAAGGGCAAAACATAGCAAGTTTTAACAATGAACGTCATAGGATGACGTATGACAGAGCTTATTTTTATGTAAGCAATCGGCCAAAAGCAATGGTTTTTCGACCGTTTCACAGGGTCTGACCTGATCATTTATCGCATATCCTGCCATTTTGGATTTTAGACCATATCCTATATTTTGTGGATTTCGAAACCAATGACGAATTTTTTCTTCATTTTTTTAGTCCTTAAATAATCCTTATCCAATTACCTTTCCATATAAAAACATGTCAATACTTGTTCTCCACTTCATTTTCTTCTGCTGACTATTTTTTGTAACACCGAACACCATAGCTTCACAGCCGCCATCTTGATTTTCCGTCAAATTTATCATTAATTTCCAGGTTTTTGTTGCATTTGAAACCATGGACGAATTTTTTCTTCAATTTTTTCTGCCACAAGTAATTTCTATGACAATATATCTTTCATATAAACAAATTAAATGCTTCTCTTCGACTTAGTTATATTGTTTGGAATAAATGATCGGGAGACGTCTATGTACACGAAACCCTGTTTTTTGCCATTCATGCAAGCAAAATGTATTTTATTTTGGCCAATGTGGGTGCCAAAAGTTCATACACTTTTATTCTCTAAATAATAAGAAAAAATACAATATTGTCAGTATTTGCTTACACACCCCTTCCCGTTGATGGGACACCTGACCTCCCTGAAGGTGTACTCCAATTTCTTTTCGCGCAAGATTGAACTTACAATACATAAAGCCTTAGATCATATCGTTTGCGTTTTTGTGCGACGAGATCAACGTTGGACATGTTTGGGGGTAACCACCGCCGCTTCTTGGTCGGACTTTATGATTGATACTAAATACTGGAATACCATGGTTTTGATTATTTCTTTAAAATTTTGAAATGTATCAAAATGTTGGCCATTGGTTTAAAATTTCTTGCAATCGCTTCAAACGATAGGCACCCCCTTCTGTGTACACAGTACTCCCTCTTTACCTCTATACCGTTTTTTAAAACTTGTCTTTTTTTTTTTTTTTTAATTTTATTAATTTTTTAAAAGTACCATCAAAAGCTTAACCCTGGGATTTTGTGAGAAAGGCGCTTACTTCGGGACTGAGAAATAATTTTAAGTACTTTATGCACAGAATTTAAGCTAGGTGCTTCCAGAGATTTCACACTCTGAACAAGTACCCTTCAATATTAAAAATGCATAGAATGTGCCAAATATCGTAAATATATGGTTTAACTGTGCGCGTTTAACATCTTGTTAATGCACTCTTTAATTTTCTTCTTTCTGAAACAAAAAGGCCTCCTAGTTTCCAACAGTTATTGTTGTGATGTGTTTCTTTGTATTGTGTCGAAATGAGTCTTGATAATCTGCAAACAAACATTAAAATAAGTATCAACTTCATTGTGATCTTATATAACCTAGTAATAACTATATACCTGTATTTATCTGGTGTACATGTGCTTGTACATGTGCGGTGTGCGTGCGTGTGTGTGGCATTTGCACATGCTAACATAAGTGTTTGTATTCATTTTTACTCTTCTTTAGCAATTTCTATACATGAACAACTATCATCCAAAATTAGACAAAGACACTAAATTAGTGAAACATGCTTAAAATCTGATACTGATATAATATGATCGCATTTCTTTTTAATGTGTCATATACTAATGGTTAATAAATACTATAATAATAAGGTTATGAAAAAAATCTTCAATAGTGTAAAACTAAGACATTCTACCGCTTACAAACATTTGCAGTTTTGTATTAACACGAAATTATTAAAAAAGTAAACATTTCTGCCTATTTTATCAAATTAAATTATATAAACACCTTTTTTATATTGGCCGCCATAATTGAAAGCGCTCTCTAGTATTTCAAAAATGTAATATCTCTAGAATACTCAAACTAAATAAATTTTTAACGAGAAATTTATATTTCACAGAGTATAGCCGCCAAATGTCTAGCAGTTGACGGAATGAAGTCGACCTAAAGAGATGCTAAAACGAGTCATTTTGGGCGCCTTATGATGACGTATTTGCATATTTTACCCACAGGGATTTTGGGCAATTTTTCTATTTTTGAGATAGTCCGGACCCATACTTGCAAAAAATACAAAATTAGCTTGTATAACGATAGTATGCCATTCCGCCTTTTCTACGGCACTTTTTGGCCATTCTCTCTTCACCGACTAAGAAAACCCCAATTAAGCACACTTACCAAATGTCAGCAGATGATTTGGAAAATGTATCACACCACCCATACATTAGAGTAGAAGTTAACACACAATCTCAAATGGGCTATTCATTAATAACATCGCCTCAAAGGCAATCAGCATTGTGTCCTTCGAGAAGAATCTGTGGAGGTGTCCCTGTACCTGTAAACCAACAAAGTATTTTTACTCTGGTGCGACACTACTTGAATTTGGCTCCGTTTCCGTTTGGGATCTCATACCCGTCTGCCTTCAAAAATTAGAAATGATCCAACGTAGAGCTGCCAGATTCGTTACAAGAAACCATCAAAACACCCGGCCTGACTGCTTTATTACTCAATTGGGATGCCAACGCTATAAGGAGAGAAGAAGAAATTCACACTTAATCACATGTTCAAATCCAGCATAACATGATGGCCATCCCATTGTCCGACTACGTCGAAAAACCGACATCAATTATCACTCGCCAATACCATCCGGCCAAATTCAGAGTAATGAGACCGAAAATAAATGCCTACAATACGCCTTCACCCCCGCACTGTTCTCGACTGGAACAGCTTGCCTTCATCGTCAAATTAGCATGACTAAACAACTGGATGCCTTAAAAAAATTCCCTTCTTGAATACAATATATTTAAAGGGTTTTTTTTTTTGGTGTATTTATCCAACTGCATCATATTCCTCACTAGATATTGCTTTGGCAACGTTGTTGAGTATTGTTTATAGATGTAGAACCTGCCCACTGGTGGGGGGAGAGGTTAGGAAACTTTGGAGTACATGGATAAACTTACATGTCGCAGGGGAAACTCACCTATGCATCACTAATCTTGTACTGATAAGGTACTACTGATGCTGTGTTAGGGATTATAAACTTATACATTGCAGGAACCACTTGTGCATCACATAAATTCTTGTTAATGATAGTACTAATGATGCCTTTTATATGAAGAAAATCTCTGACTTTTTCCAAGTCTGAATACAGATGGATTTATTGCCACTACTCTTCCCATCCACCACCTTGCCCGGATTGATTAGTTGATATATGGAGCAGCATACATAGTGTTAGCACCATATGTAACCTTCTAGCCAGGCCAGAGTTCATAGAGTGTATTAGTGAGGAAGTCAAGATGAAGATCAGGCAATTTGATGAGACGAAAAAAAGGTAAAACTAGAATTCGTGGTTCTCGGCTTGTGCGCTTGCTATATACTCAAAGAATATAAGCTGTGGCCGCTCCATTAAAACCTTTAGTGATTTTTTCTTTCCATCTGAATTCATAGCCCTGCCAACTGACAACTGTGGCAAATCTAACCAACGTTTATACTTGCCATAGTGCAGGGGGATCGCGCAAATTTACTTGCTGTATTTTTGTCATACTTAAATAAATACATTACAGAATAAAGTGCACAACCTACCTAATCATCTTCAAATGATGTGAAACTACTTGGTCGGCCCTAAAAACCGCTTTCTAGAAGTGTTAAGTTTGATTAGTGCTGATCATCAATGGTTAGGTTATGGCAGGACAGGCGTTTATTTTTTCCTGTGCACATCAGTTGTTAAAGGGACATAATGGCATGAAAAATTGGAACTATAATGAAAAGGACCTTACTGAAATCACTTCATGAGTTTGAAACAATTTGGATGTTTAAATTCTGTAACAAACAGTTACAGACAGAAGAGTTCCAGGGGGAGGTGGCAGTTGTGCCAATTTCTGGAACAAGGATGCTGACATACTGCCAAGCATTTACCAAACTTGAAAAAGCATGTTGTCATCAGCTCACAGGGACCATTTGCTATTGTATATGGGCTAATCCGGGCGAATCCCATCTCACTGCCAAATCAAATATCTTACGACAAGCCTAAATACCAAGCCTGAATCCCAGTATGAATACTTTGATTGTGCGCAAAAAACATGCTAGATACACTGTAAATTCTGTCAGGGATGTGACAACCTTGCTTTCTGTTCCAGTAAAGAAAATTCCCACAAAACTGCCACCTCCCCCCCCCCCAGAACTCTTCCTGGTTTTACTGTTTTTACAGATGTAAACATTCACCAAATTGTTTCAAACTCGGGGAAGTGATTAGGTAAAAAAGGGGTCCTTTCATTATGTCCAATTTTTTCATGCCATTATGTCCTTTAATAAAATATAAGGGCAATAGAAAAATCCATAATATAGGTGTGTATTTGTTTTTAATACAGTAATTATTGGTTTGTCATTGAACAGCAACAGTCCATTCAAGTGTCGAAAATATTCTTTCACCCAGCACCAAAACTGGCAACAAATATGTTAACTGTGATAAATCCCATTGAAATGGGTTAAAATAAAAAAAGATAGGTTTAATAAGATCTAGTTTGCCATTGATGATTATCAGGAATTTGCAATGATTACAAAACAGGGTGTATTTAGTGCTCCATGAAGGACAAAATACTTGGGCTACGTTGTTTTGAAAAATTGAAAGTGAAAAAGTAATTATAAACTGCTTGCACAAACTTGATTCGGAACAACCTGTATAGTAGTTTCCATGGTCCAAAAGGTCTTTTTTCCAATAAATATAAAAAATTGATGCAGAATGTGTTGGTACAATATGACAAATTTGAGGCTTTACCAAAGTTTAAAATATATCCACTAGTCTACCTCACTACTTCAGAGATAAATGTTTGTTCAAGTAAAACAGTTGTTAAACACCTTTTTGGAATCTGGCTTCTGAAGGTAATTCCACTTAGTTACCTAGATATGGTACCACATCTCTGGTTGTAGCCCCGCGGATGTCAAACCTACTTGAGATGTGGGCAAGTAGTAGTGGGTTTACGTCTAGTCCAGAACCCACAAAGCTAACGTGTTTGGGAAATGTGGTGACAGGAAGACAACAAAAAATTAAGAAATTTTCTACAACAAATATGCTCACTTACCGATATCACAGGGCCTCATAACGGCTTGTTACCAAAGCTTCTACTCGTTTATGAACAATCCCTTACTGCAAAGAAAAATCGGCGAATTTTTAAATCCCGGTGTCACCGGTTCCATGTCTTGTTTACCAAAATGGTGGCGGATTATCACGGGCTTCGGAAATGTCCCGGATATTCAGTTTCACATGATTGTTACTCTCTGCCAACACCCGCAAGACAGTGTGTGTGCGTGGTGGTAAACACAAAAAGCGTGCGGGCCGGTACGGCAATGAGAGACGAGTTTCTGGTCTTCGACGTCATATCCCCAAACAAAAATTAATAGCAACGTTTGATCATCGGACAAATCTTCACTGAAGTACGCACGTTTTCCAGAAGTTTTACGCTATTTTTTGATATGCAATGATCTTAAAATAAATATTAGTGGGCCATATGGAGGGCTGAGAGTCTACTACTACATGAGGATGCAGTATTGAAACGGTTAATTTGCCGCCGATATGGACTTTGCATTACCCAAAATTTGATGTCATTGTTTTCAGCAGGATGGAATAGCTTTCGGAAGTACCATACTTTGAACAACTATTAGTTACCTAATGTCGGTACCTTTGCATTTTTTACAGAGTATAAAACCCATGGAGTCAGTGCCATCCACCCCTTACCAATCGCCCATCCCAATCTTTGTCTCCAATAGCCCTCTGTTCTTAGAAGAGGACAAAACCTTCATTGAGTCTCGACGTGGTTACTCCTTCTTCTGCTAGTGAAGAGGAAGCCAAGTTTGCTGCAAGAAATGGGATTAACTTACTAAGGTACTACACAGGAGAAGAGAGACAGTGAGCAGAAGTGCTTATGAACTCAAGAGCAAGGTGGTATTTAAAATTCATAGTATGTTTAAAAAAAAATGTAATTTTTTTTAAGGGACCCAGGCGTTTTTCCTGCAAAATATATAAAAATTCATGTAAAGAGATAAGCAGACACTATGCGAGGGAAAGAAAAAAATGTAGAAATGCAATTTTTTAGCGTAATAAACCAAAGATTATAAATAATTCCATATAACTACTGTGGCCTTGCATAACGTATCCAAAAATGTTCTTAATCTGTTCACATTTGATCAGTTATTCTGGGTGTCAAGGACCCAAAGCCCAGGTTTCCATTCTAGAGTATGTCAAAAGGCACCAGTTCTATAGGTGAACCGTGGACAAGTCCGAGGCAGTTGATTGGGCTGTTGTCCAGACAAGCGCTACTGGGGAACTCCCATTTCCCATCATACATTGCTCCGAGTGTTTAAGGTTTACGTTATCTCAGAAGTTACATAGAGTTATCTTGGGATACACATCAATCACTGCCAAGAGTACAATCGCATCTAATAATTTTTTGCATGTGTTTGTAGAACTACGTGTAAGTGGTTATTTTCGCAAACAGATATTTTCGCGATTTATCAGTTTATGGACCTTTTTGCGAGTTGTTATTTTCGTGGTGGGTAATTTTTCGCCGGACATACATCAAGAATTCAAGCACCAGTTTGTGCTGAGAAGATTTCTATTGTCAACGAAAATCGATGGCGCAATCACAAAATCTCCAGGCCTTACCGGTGCTGACCAACGATTTTCACATAACAGACTATGACAGAGGCCTACAAACAAGTGCATGAACATGTTCAGTTGTGGTTATTGTACCACATGTACATGGTGTTGGATTAAA
>JAMKCH010055348.1:0-10461 GCA_023653785.1 Ophioderma brevispina | reverse complement strand
GAGAGAGCCAGTCTCCTGGATTTTATCCGGAAGACGGCATTTCTCGTGGCAGTCGCTTCCGCGACGGGGTTCCGAGATACTGCCTTGTCCATTGACAGGATGGGAGGGGGGGCCAAAAAAACGAGGCTCACGTGCGGTGGTCTAAGGACGGCGTGTCCATCCTCCCACGAGCGTGTTTTTCTCGCTAAGAATCAGACTGTCTTTCACACCCACGCCCTATTTTCTCCCGGACCTGGCCTTGGCTGCAGGACGGTGTCGGAGAAACCTGGTGCCCTTTCAGGGCTCTAAAATGGTACCTAAGCGTACCGAAGGGCTCCGAAGCAAAACAGCCTGTTCATCTCCACGGCCCCTCAATATGGTCCGGCCAGCAAAGGACACAGTTAGCCGCTGGGTTGGCCTCGACCATCCGAAGCGCACACCGAAAACATCACGATCGGTTTGGTCGGCTCTCGGGTTAGGTTCCCATGATGTACGTGCTTCACACCCTGGCATTTTACAAAGCTCCTCAAGCCAGGATATCCTGGATATTATAGGTTGGAGTTCCGCAACCACGTTTCGAGAGTTTACCTTCGAGACGTTCTGGTGCGGAGAGGGGATTTTGCTACTGCAGCACGCGTGCCTAGAAGTGAGCTATCAATAGCTCGAGGTAAGTCTCTCGGGGGGAGACTGGGATACGCTAGCGCTGGTGACAACCTCCCCGTACCTCTCACCGCCTGAGACTACCAGTGGAATACTGTGCAAAAGTAAGGTCGCGGAGGGTATCTATCGATAGCACAGTGTATTTCCCTCTCAGAAGTGAGAGGGTGATACCCCAGCGATCGATACCTACCTCCGCGACCTTACAACCCCCCCACAATGTTTTTCCACCCCACAAGGTCTCGGGAAGGTTTGTGTTTTGTCACAATTGGAGAACAATTTGGGATAAGGACGACTAACTGCGCATGGGCGGTGAGATGCCCAAAAATTAGTGGCGCGCTATCGGCGGACTATTTTCGCGGTACCGAAATTTTTAATGTGGTATAGAGGTTTCTGGTCGGCCCAAATGAGACATTGTGCACATGTACATGTCGCGAGGGGTAGGGTATCAGATCGCTAGTGTAATCCCCCTCTCACTCTGAGAGGGAAATTCCCCGCTCCATTCGGGCGCGAACGTACTTGGCAGAAGCTGCGTGGATCAATAATGCGTAGCGTGATTGGTTAATGTTGCGCTTATATGTGCATATTTTTACTGACGTTACACACTTGTGCCCGAAGCATTCACGCAATCATTGAGAATCAAATTACATGTGTTGTGAGACAAAAATTTGGCATTTTTTGTGGCAACAGCCTACATGTTAGCTGCTGAAACTTGCAATTTGCTCATATTTTTTTTGTTAATCAATACATGAATGAATCGGCCCACATCATGCATCATGAATATGACTGGCACCTCGGATCATGGCTGGCATCGACAACTGTCGACATGACACACCAAGCCAATGTCCCATGATCATGAACGATAATTATGACGTCCATGCCATATTCATGAGCCATATTGACATTGTCATTTGATGATGATTGTCATGGTGTTGTCCATGTGTCACGACACGGTGTGCCCATTGTCCCTGTCAATCATCATCCTGTCACATGGTCAAAGCTATGATGGCTGTGTGTCTGTAAGCTTACTACATCTGACTAGGAGTAGACAGACTATGGTGATGAATTTGAGGCCATTTCCTACTGATTTGAAGATTTGGCAGCATCTGTGAGTTGCATCCTAAAACAAGCGAAATGCAATTGACTGACGACTGACGATTTTTATTTTGAATTGCCCGGCTTAAATGCCCATGCAGCCATCTTTTGACCGGGGCGGCCTTGACCGCGGAAAATAAAAACCTTGTGTAAAAGGTCTCGTACTCTTTATGTGTATTAACCATTTGGAAACTAAGCACGTATTACACGTCAACATTCAAATTAATTACAAATTCGAAATTATGATCACATAAACTGTAAATGAAGTAAGAAAACTACTCACCAACTCACACCTTAGCGAACCAGCTGCTCTCCAACTACCCGAATACGACAAAGAATTCGATTTTTTACTGATTCCCGAGCTGCTTTTCAATAGCGCCCGCATAAGTTTTGTCCGGTACATGATTTCAAACAGTAATTCCGCCAACAATTCCGCGAATAGTCCACTTTCCAAAGGTAAAAATTTAACCTCATAGTAAATAATGTATGGTTTTGCTGTTTAAATTAACGATTTAGTTTTCATTTTTTTTGTGTGTGGGCTAAAATGTCCAACCAGTTGCTTCATGTAGATTTTCATTGTATTCCTTATTATGATATGATGCACCATAGTTCTGCATTGACATGAATGTGACACCGCGCATCAGGCCCATAAACAGTATTTTTTAGGGGGGGGAGGCAAAAGTGAACTTTTTAATCTTTTAGCCTTTTCTGGACAAAACAGCCGTAAAAGCCCCATTTTTGGCTCGCTCTGCTCACCAAATCCATTTTTTGGGCTTTTTTAGCTCTTTTTAGGAGTTTGGAGGCTTTTAGGAATTCAGGGGGCATTTTTCCCCACTGCCCCTCTACTGGTTACGGGCCTGCTTTCCCAGCAATGCAGGTATTCTCTAACTTACTGATGTATAATATGATCATAAGCTACCAGTCACCATTATTGTTTTCACATTCCTTACACCATGAATGTGCTGTCTGTGTTGGGGTTAGCTAGATACATGCCAGCCAAAACGTGATAGCTAGTAGCCCAAGAACTATGGCTTGCTTATTCAGGTAAAAGTACCAACACTCAGCTGACGCGCACACTGGTGAGCTTTCCTGGTCAGTATTGAGTTGGGATATTTGGGAGATACAGTCATCCATGCACTACTAGATATCTAGCTGACACTGACTAGCACAGACACTATGAGCTCGTAAAATCTCAATTCCCTTGGCACAGTTCAGTAGCTTTCATTCACCAATGTATTTAGAAAATACACCCCCGGGTTTTTGGGTATTTGGATATATGATACACATGATAATACATATTTTAAAGCCAACTTGAACTTAAACTAGATTTACTCAATCAAAATAAAATGCGTCCTCCTAGGATGTGGAATTCCCTTGACCAAAATTTAAAATCATCAATGTGTCAATAAGATTTAAATCAAATTTTAAAAAGTCAACTTATTTCCAAATACAATTACGTTATATCCTCTTTACATTTTTGGTTTTCCTTGTTTTATGTACATCATCCGCTATAATTTACCATACTTCCATTGCTAAATTCCATACCATTACTACGGTTTTTTTTTTAACATTATATTAATTACATATTCAAATTTTAAATCGGTACCCGTAGCTGCAGCCAACATTGGCCTATTCCCATTCTATTAGGCCCCAGTTCGTTGTGCTTATTCTGCTGCATTCTTCCCGTTATATGATATAGCACTCATTACTGCGCATCTAACTGTTATGTTTTTACCAACGATATTTAACACATTATTGACAATCACTTCCTGTAACCCCGGTCCTGTCCTGTTTTGTTTTGTCCTGTCTGTTTTGTTTTTGTCCCGCACTTTGTTGGCCCACAATAAGTCCCCACTTTCTATGTGGGGGGGGTCAATCTTAAAGTTCAATTTGGATCTTAGATAGCTCTCTCACCACACATCTTCCCCTAACTCATTATTATTATTGCAACATGTTTATTATATCTTTCTTAATACTCGTGTGTGTTTAAATGACCAATCTTAACTGTATTACAACTCACGTAAATAAGTGAAATATAATTATTATAGATTTAAATTTGGATTCTTTGTATTCTTATAGTTATAACTGCATTTACACTTTATAATTCTCCCATTGTTATTTTTAAAACACTATATTCGATTAACGTATTGTATGTCATTAAGTATAAATGGGAAGATGAGGTGTGAATTAAAATAATGTTACACTGTCTAAAATGTCTAAACTACATGGTCAGCTGTCAATGAATGTACAAGTACAATACATTGAACTGTGTCCTTGATGGATGAGCATATTGTAACTCATAGTGAGACACCATAGCACACTCACTGTATTTCTACCAAATGTGGAACATTGTGTTCTATCCTTGACCGGAGCTGGTGGCAAAATATAAGACTTCTACACAGCTGTTTGACCACATGCAAAATGTCTTGTATTTTTAGAGCAATTTTAAGCAATGGCAACACAATTTTGACAGCTGTTATAAGTTGGGACATGCAAGAGCTAATACCTCTGCAAAAAACAGAAAAATCCATTGTGGGGATCTTGCCATATACAAAGGTAAATATTTGTATGTTATAGCACCCTCTATATGCCCATTCTCCATAGAGAGACATGTTATCCAGAGTTTTAGGAAAAATCATATTTGCCAGCGATGAAATTTCGTAATATTTACAGAGGATGAAGCTAGTGGAATATATAACCCAAACTACAATCTCAGCCATAAGTGTTGGAACACTTTTATTGGCCTACTTTAAAATGCCCCACTCTCCTCCCTGGACAATGTTGAATCCTGAAATTTTGTTCTTGCCACCCTACAAGAAGCCAACATTGATTGGTGGGGATAGAGAGGGGTGCATGGATAGAGAATGCTCCAAGCCTCCCAACCCAAGTTGACATGATTTCAAGCTTTCTCTTTAAGAGAAATACGGCAAATAATCGGGGCAAAAAGAGCAGTCGTGTTCCAACACATTTCGACCGGGATTGTAGTTGTCTGAAGCGTGTCGCTGATGATATTTTTTTGTTTTATTCTGGTTTTATAATAATAAATGAGGCTTTCAAACAGCTGTGTATACAAAGTATTAAAAGCCAGCAACTTTCAGTTAGAAAATCATTGGTTAGAGAGTGGCTATTATTTTATAATGGAGGATTTCAAATTTTTTTGGGGAAAACAATTTTGTGTTCCCCTTTGCTTCTATTCAAAATTTGCATTCTCCTGATTTTGAGATTTTTCCTTTTAAAAGTTCATGTTCCCCCTCTCTCTTTGATGAAAAATTTTCATGTTTCCCCTTTTTGCTGATTTTTTTTTCATATCCCCCCAATCCTCCACCTCCAGCATAAATAATGACCCCTCCCTAAAATTGTCAAAAATCAAGGTCAATTCCAAAAATTCAGTGCCATAGTGTTCTGTAGTAGATGTCAACAGCCTCTGATATCTTGAAAATTAGTTGCAATTAAAAAAAATCACCTTGAAAATTGTCAAAAATCAAGGTCAATTCCAAAAATTCAGTGCCATAGTGTTCTGTAGTAGATGTCAACAGCCTCTGATATCTTGAAAATTAGTTGCAATTAAAAAAAATCACCTTGAAAATAGTTAAAGTTATAAGCAGTGATTTGCTGATCCGAAACACAGACAAAAGCATCAAAATTTGTATTTTGGTGTTTTTGTTACTGGCATAGATGTGCTAACATAACCTGCAAGTGGTAGGCGTGAAATCCATGTATTACAGACAAGGCAGTAGCTTTTATATGAGTCTGTATTTTTTATAAGTGCGTATCAAAATTCCGATCTATAAGCGTAATATTGTGCTCCATGACCTGTACAGTTTGATTTCAAACACAAATATTATTGATCTTTGTTTATTCTGTACTGGTGTAAACCACAATCAGCTTTTTAGTGTAGATTTTGAGACATCATCGTTGTATGTCTATTTGTGGGAGAATTTGGTGTTTTTGTTCCTATATTAAAGTAGTTATATAGAATTGTACATTTGATTTATAAGCTAATTCATTCACATTTTTGTATTCTGTAGCATTATCTCTGCTTATCCCTTTAAATCTTAAAAGTGCAGTATGTAATATATTATAGTGCTGCACCAAGTGTTTACTGGTGTAATAGGCAATAAATTATATGGCTCACTATACTCTGTCCAGCTTGAAGTACGAAGTAGCAACGCGGGCGTATACAATGTACCGACTTACAGCACGCATGCGTAGGCAAAGGCACAAGCGCACTGCAAATGAAAGGCGGCACTAGGTATACGCATGCGTCGTCACTTCATACTTCAGACACGACTAAGTATAGCGACGTGTGAATGTATAAATTTATGAAATGATGCAATAAAGAGAAAGCTGAAAGCAATGGTTTCCTGTATTGGCTGTCATTCAAATTGAGGTTTTTAAGATATATATGCATCAATCTACAATAAATTAGATGCTCAAAAATGAAATCAAAACTCTTGGCAGAATTTGGACAATCCATTTTTATCACGAGGGCGCTTTAGTAGAACAGGGATTTGTCATAGTGAAATCTGTTGTCTGCGTCTGTCTCTGCCTCCAACCTTCAGACCCCTTAGATGACACTTGCACCACATGATATGTGCAATAAAGGTAATAAACTGGTTTTCAAATCCATTCATTGAAAGTGGAAGGAAAGCATGGTTTTAAATTCCATTCATTGAAAGTGGAAGGAAAGCATGCGGAAACTAAGAAATGTCACAAGCTACGCTACATAAAAGGGCAGTGGCAGATCCAGAATTGGCAAAGCAGGGGTGCAAGGAAGAGTTAAAGGGGGATGAACTGATTTAAAGAGACATGACATTTCCAGAGAGAAGCGCCCTCAATTTTTTTTAAACCCAGGTTTTTCACATATTTGGAATGCTTACCAATGTATTAGATCACACCTGAAGTGAATAAGCCAAATACGCCGTCTTTATGTAATAAGATGATTTATAGGGATGATTAGAATAGCAGGCAAGTTCAAAACAAGGTTTGTGGTTTTCTTATATGATTATTGTCCAATAAACCTTCGAAACGTTCTCGGTAGGTGGTCTACAACCGATCAAGTACAATTTGAGAGAAATTTATATCCTCAAAAAATCTCCTCCTGTCACTTAAAGTTTTCATCTTGATAGAAGCGCCTACATGCCAAAACCCCACCTGTAAAGTTTTACACTGATATTTCAATCTGTTTTGATGTGAGAGCTAAAAAGTTGCGATTTTATAAGCCTTATAGAGTTCTGTGAAAAATTAATATTGGTCGACCAAAATGGGCCACATTTTTGCTCATAACTTCCAAACCAAACATCCTTTAGCTCTAAGATTTCACAGAGTAAATGAGAAAAATTGTAGCTTTCTTCAGATACCAAAATTTTGAACACTTATAGTAAAAGCTAGGGTTCTGGGAATGAGCCTATTAAAGACAACTATCAGTGATTACTAAATCAGAAATTCGAAAAAATCATTAAAAATCAGATTTGTTTATATGTTTATAACAAGAATAGGTATCTTAACAGTCCTGCAAGTGAAGCAACTAATAAGGACAAAATGGCTGTTCTTAGTCTTTCTGTCCATACAAAACTTTATGCAACACGTGATTGAATGGAGTTTCATATCTTTGAACAGTGCTGATTTCTTCCTTTTCTATCAATTTTCAGTTGCACAAAATTAAACTTACGAGAATTCTACAGGACATATCCTTCACTTATTAAATGCATTCAGAAAATAAATTTTGAATCTCTTTAAGCAATCGGAACCAAGACCCTTTAAAAAATGTGCGTTATCGGTAAGCAGACTTAACACGCAGAGAACTTACAATCAAGTATAAAGAGCGAGTGGACAAGCCGAGGGGCACTGGATTTTGGTTTGGGTTAGGGGTGTGCAGCATGAAGCACCGAAATTGAGGACTTGTGAACTGACATTTTGGCGAAAAGAGGGGGTTTTGGAACTGAAATTTGCCCAATTGTATGGACCTTCTGAACTAAAATTTTGAGACAAATTTGCGTTTGGGACGAGAATGGAAAAATTTTGCTTAAATTTATGAGTTTTGGGCAAGTTTAGGGGCTTAAAGGGGGATGGCCCAATTTTAAGGATATGAAGTTTTAATATGATAGATTGGCCTTCACTCCAAAACCCCATCTGTAAAGTTCACACGGATATTTCAATCCAAGTTTTGATTGCGAAGAGTAACAATGTGATTTTGTTAAGCTCCATAGAGTTACTGTGTAAAATTAATATTTGGTCAACCAAAACGGTGGGCACATTTTCGCTCATAACTTCCAAACCAAACAACCATTGGCTCAAATTTCACAGGGTCAAATGAGAAAAATAGAGCTTCTTCTGATACCAAAATGTTGACCACCCCCCTTCCGGTAAATCTTGGGGACGAGGCTCTTAGCGATCGGGCCATGTACCTTCAAGACTGAAACATAGTTGAACAGGAGGTCTAAAGAACTGCAGAAGAGGTGCAAAACTGTGGGGGTATGTCCACTGCACATCCTATTACCGCCATTGTTAGGTCAAAAGATGTGTTAAAACAAACTACAAAAATGTAAATTGATAATGGCTGGTATTCACATAGGTGAGTCTAAACAAGGGTTATTTCTTCATGGCCCTTTGTGGGGCTGCCAGTGCAGCTGGAAGGCGCACTTAGCGTCGGTTGTATGTTGTATGTAGTGTATGTTTATCTTCATCAACATTTGACAAAAAAGACAAACCATTGCCAAGAACAAGTCCAAAAATTTGATGCAACTGGTATGTGGGTAGTATGGACACAAGAATTACTATGCACAATGTTGCCGTAAACCTTTTGCATTTTAATGACCTAATTTGCACATTTGTTCTGGAAGCCGACATATCTTTGAATTAGTGAGCGGTAAAGTCAAGGAACCGCCAAAATTATAGCTATCATTTCATTGTACTCTTGAATTTTGTGTTGCAACGGTCAGAAGGAAAAATTCTTTCATGGATAGGCCAGAAAGACCCATCCATGAGAAATTTTCTTTCCCATTTCATCACACTTTCAATTATGTTATATGAAAAAGGTCCATTCACATATGTGATGTGATCTGGGAAAACCCGCCACATGTCGCACAGGACAGTTTTGAATAATAAAGAAAATAGCTTAAAATCTGTTATATTGTACTTTATTTTTGTCACATTGTATAAGGCATAACTTTTGATGTGTGTATCAAAGAAGAAAGAAGTAAACAGTTATGGAAATTTAATATTTCAAACTCTGCAGTGATAGTAAAAACTCAAAATATAAATTTCCCTCCATGTGGCGGGTTTTCCCAGATCGCATCACATATGTTAGGGGTAGGGTTGAGGTATCAGATCCAGTAGTTAAAAAATATTGACCCATTTATACAAGAGCAAATTTACAAAATATATACGACCCATTCATATGGGTGGCTCAGAAATTTGGATCCAGGAATTGTTGGTTAATTAAAATTCACCCTTTTTCAATAAGGACTTATAGTGTGGGTAAAAATTTCTTAGCCAAGTTACTTAGCCCGCTTACTCGCCAAAACCGCACACAACTGGAGTTTATGCAACAAGCAACACGCGCATGCACCATGGCCAAGAAATTTTTACCCAGAGTATAGTTCATGCAGCACTAAAATAAAATTGATCGACCCATTCATATAGTAGATATAAAAAAAGACCCATCCTTAAAATGTTAGGATGGTGAAAAATAACTCATCACAGTAAAAGAGTGAAAATGTGACCTATATATCAACAGCACATATCCTTTTGCACTAAGTAAATCCCCTCTGGTATCAGATAGATGTGCTTGGCTTGCCAGACAGCCAGCCAAGTATCATGTGTTCAGAAAAAATTTATGTGGGCATTTTTTGTTACAAGCTGGCAACCGTGTCAGATCAACTGCTCATATAGTATATTTTCTCATAAGAGTTGTTGCCAAAAATACAAATTTATTTTTTGGGCATTTTTGGGCCAAAATAGATGATTTTTGGCCAAAAATGATTTTTGAGATTTTGATATATTTGATATCTTCAAAACAAGCTTTATCTGAAAATTACCACTTTTAAGTAATTTGGAATATATTTACGTCTTAAATAACAAATTAAAGATAATTAAAATAAAGAAAATAAAAGCATTCCAGAGCATTTAAGGTCATTTTTCTCAAAATATTGTTTATTTGAATTTATGATGCACATAACATGTTTAAAGCAGACTTGTAGTGTGGGTACGGATCATGGGTACGGGTATGGGTACGGGTCCGAGACCATGGGTATGGGTACGGGTCCGAGACCGTGGGTACGGGTATGGGTCCGGGTCCCAGACCACGGGTACGGGTACGGGTCCAACTTGTGACAAAGTCATGGGTATGGGTACGGGTACGGGTCCAAGCCCATGGGTACGGGTATGGGTACGAGTCCCGCTTACGACAAACCCATGGGTACGGGTACGGGTACAGTGTCATGGGTATGGGTACGAGTCTTTGGGTACGGGTACAGACCTTTGAGTATTATACCTGGTACATATAAGTGCAAGAGTTCCAAAACTTAAAGACACTATCAGTGATCCACCTGAGAGAGTCAATAAAGATTTGAAATTTGCAGGAATAGCTATAAGAATGAAGGGTAAGTCTGTGGAATCCTTATAAGTATTTTTTTAGCAACTGAAAAAAGTGGCAGAAAAGGAAGAAATCAGTACTTTTCAAAGATATGTCACTATCCAATTAGTTGTTGCAGTACATGTAAGTGTCCC
>JAMKCH010055342.1:0-51510 GCA_023653785.1 Ophioderma brevispina | reverse complement strand
ATATAGGCCATAGGATCAAAGGAAGTATTGTTAATTTGACTACTAAATTTAGTACATGCTTCGTCGAAGTAACAACGAAAGTTCCACTATAAATACTAATAAATATTATAATAAACATTTATTGGGTATGTCAATCGTAAAGGTTGCACATTTTCATGAAAATAAATAAAATGTCATCTCAATTTCTTTCCTGAATATCAGTGACCAAGGGATATACACTATGGTACATTGACTCAAGCAAATAAAGCCGTTGCTGATACGTAAATCCATACGGTAGGCAACGGACACTTCAGATTTTTTTATTTGGAACTGCAGAGCCATTGTTACTGTCCATGCAGTTGAAAATATTTCAGGTGTTATCACCGCCCAGTTTAGATTGAGCTGTCCTCGTTCACGAATAAAATAAACTTCGAGATTCTACTGTGAGTTCAATATCTTCGACCGTATATTTCATCATTTATTCAAAAAAGGACTTAACAAAGATGAACAAAAGTCATGAAAGAAATTTTGCTTGGTAAGCTGTGACCTAACATCTTCGTGCAGGACCAAGATCCATAACTTATTGCTGGACCTCATATCTATTTTTACCACCATGTTTTAAGAAGAAAATAAAAGAAGGGGGTCCAGCGACCTATGATAATAAGGCCTTATAATAATAACTCCTTACCTGGCAATAAACGTAGTAAAAGCCGGATACTTTAATCTCCACGTGACCATCATTTTGGTTGTACGCCATTTTCCGTAGATATGCCCCTTGACTATTGTAGGTCCACTCGTGGAGTGTTTCAAACTCTCCAATACCTAGAATTAACATTACGAACATTTTGGTCACAGTGAATAGATTTTACAGTAGTTAAACCTCTTTTTGTTTTATATAGAATCAGAGTAATACATTTCTACCGCATGTTATCTAGTGTATGGCCAGAGCTGACGACTGATGTGCTGCCAAACACACAATCACTTATAACATGTTTGTGTTTTGCTCGTATCAAAGAACCATTTCATGATCCTAGCACCTTAATTTTTATTTCTGGTTCAAATCCTCAGGAAATGTTTTTTCCAAAATTGTATTGATTCTGATGCTGCATTTTGGTGTTATTAGCGAATGTTTGTATCACGCTGTCCCATTGGCCTTCGTGTTGTAATTTCTGTCCGTTTACAAAGAGAAAATACAAAATTATTACGGATGAGTAGAACTCATCTGCGCGTAATAGGCACACCTACTATACTTAGGCCAACAGTTCAGATGATATAAAATCTCAACTTTTTTTAGGTAAGTTGGAAGGGGGGCAAGGCTGCGGATAATGAAAAAATCCTTTAATCAATGCCCGCACACGCACGGCTTGTTGGTATTTGGTTACCCTTACACACACAGCAAGAACTGGAGAGATCTGCGGACCCTCTTGGCTGCAGAAGTCAAAACTAACGCAAAATTGAGTTCCTTAAAGGTTTATATCGCGGGAAATTCAGACTTTTCATTTTGTAGCACATGTCATGTGCCCTGTGTTTTTTGTACCGATTTGCTGGGTCAACGAATCCTATTACTTGGCACTTTTTCTAGCGAATTCCTCTCTGCTTTTAAAAACAGTTTAGAACTAAAGACGCCATAGTACAGAGAAAGTATACCTTTCGAAAATTCTCTGTTGAATTGACCGATGAGATGCGCTCCACAAATTTGAGGCTTTGTTACTTTATTTGAAGTTACGTCACTACCACCATCGTCTTCTCCGTCATTTAATTCAGCTATTTCTGCATTGGCTGTTACCAAAACCGACCGCTGATCCCTTCTATTTGTATTAACAGGAACTGTTAAATTCAAAATAGAAATAATAAAGTATGTTACCTTTATAATGACACAATGTCTGGAGAATAAGTAAGTTAATTTGAAAAATAAATTTACAAAAATAAAATCCAGATTAAATAATTATGGTATCACCTTGGCTACCCGGCTTCTCTCTTTTGCTTCTTGCTGAACGCGTTACTTGTAGTTGTTTTATGGCACCCTTTATAAGCTGAAAGGATAAAATTGCACAAATACATTAAATAATTAATTGTTAAGTCATAATAATTTATTATTTATTTGTTTTTCCTTGTTTACCGTAGTCTTTGCAGGAGATTCGCTTTAAGTTCAAAAGTTAATGTTGCAAAATTAAAAAAATCAGCATGATAAATGCATTCAAATGAGTCCAAACAAGCCTAGACTTACGTGAATAGCTTTTGAGAAGGAGGAGGGAACGACACGCCATTAACACTTTTGTGTCATAAATGTAGAGTGTCACAAAGATACTTTATTTCAAATCACACTACATTATTATACGCTATTATACATTATCATCAACACGGTAGGGAAGGAAGACATCGGTGTAGAAGTAATTATAGTCCGGCGTACTCACAGTCCGGCTACAACGGTATAAGGTATAGGGCACTCAATTCAGTTGACTCTTCACTCAACATTAGTTTCACGCTTTATTCCGTTATCGTCTATGGAGCCCGGACTATGGCTCCCGCCGGACTATAGTTGCTTTCACACCGGTTTCCTCAACCGGAGTGCCCGGGAAAACCTTGGGAGCCCGAGCACGGACTGGTAACCAAATGAAATCGCAGGCTCGACCGACCGAGGTTCGAACCTGGTGTGAGACGTCGGAAGAGCCACTGCTTAACATTACAACAGTCGTGCCCATACCGCAAAGGGGGGTGTCAGGGTGGTCAGGTTTGTCACCCCCCCCCCGGGGAAAAAAAAATCAATCATGCAATCAATCAATCAAATTTATTTGAACTTTCCCAACATCACCGCCGTTTATAACAATATCACTAAGCAAGCCCAAATCCAATTAAAGGATAATAATCAAGTTTTAGGAAAATAACAATTCATTATGAAAAAAGTAATATACACAACAAAGCAAATTTATCTTTAGAAGCAAGGCATATGACGCCCCAAATGGGAAAAACAAAGGTCCACTTTTTGCTGATTTTTTTTTATAAAAAGGTCCAAAATTTAGAGAAATTTTTGACAGAAAGTCCCCTTTCTGGTGATTACACTGTTCAAAGTCCAAAAAAACATTTTAGGGGTTAGGGTCCACTTAGGCAAAAAAAAAACACCCATTTTTTTTCGAAAAAAGGTCCACTTGTTTCGAGTCCCCTTGCAACCCCCCAAAATAATGCCTGCGTAGGCCCTGCACACAGTAGTTTTGACGATTTTCGCTTTATTACAATTAATATTACCAATATAATTATGAGAAGTCGTCAGAAAGATAAAATTTACTTTCCTTCTCGTCTACTATAGAGACCACTGTTACCGCTTTGCTTTTTGATTTTTTGTTTTTGTCCTTGTATTTTTTTTGTTTGGTTTTGTTTGTTTCACTATTTATTGTTAGTTTCAATCTGAGATCTTGCTCTTGATAAATTACTGGCTATAATTATGAAAAATCAACTCTTTAGAGCCTTTATCAAATTGAAAACCTCAGGAAATTGACTTTTTAATTTCAACCTTCTCCAATTGACTTTTATCAAAGGAAGATACGTGTTTCAAATTTCGTTGTTGTCGTTTGTTGTTTTTCGAAAGCGAAATATCCTTAAGTTGTAAATTGAAATTAGTTTGTTTTTTGTGCACGATTTTGTTAATTTCTTTTATCATTATTGCGTTTTAATCCCACTTTTTATTTTAATTCTTGTGCTTTTTGGCTACTCACCACGTTAAGAGTGCCCACAAGGCCGAGATTAAGTGTTTCAAGAAGTTTTCGACCAGGACTTGTGAGAGCAGGACCATTGGAATCGCAGTCGATCGATGAGCCTAAATTCCTGAAATTCCAGTCACTGTGATCATCCGACCACCAAACAGCAGTGGCCTAAATTTTCTTTTTGAGATGGGGGGGGGGGTTTGATGAAAATTTATGAATAGAATGGGGTTTGCTGAAAGATCCATTACTAGCATCATTGTGCGCGAAGGCGCATAAAAAGTTGCATTTCGAAGGCTACTATAGCCTTGTTCAAGGCGCGCTCTACCAACTTCATTCACTGGTCACACGTCTAAGACAAATAATGTCACAGAATCATATTAGGCAGAAATCATGCGAGGAGTGGAGCATATTCCCACTCCCTAAAACTAAAGAAATACCAATACCATGGCAAAAATTAATTGTATCAAGTACCTAAGATGGCTCTAATTCCACCTGGCTAATGTTCCATGCTTGCAGCCATCCGATGGCAAGTTCATTAATTCCACTCAGGCAGAGCGCCTGTTCTATCTGTAAGTTTTATTCTGCATTTGCAAAAAAAATGATATGAGTTTTATACAGGGACGATCAAAACCACAAAGCAATTAGAACAAGGCTGTCGCCCTGAGCAGCATAGCCACTGCACCTGTCCGCAATAAGTATTTGTGGTTTTATACCCAGACAGGCTCCTAGATCCAGTGTGCACAACAGGACCACAAGGAGTATACCAAAAAATTTTATTGTTTTTTATTGAGTCTTTCTCTAGACAGGTTAGCCATCAATGCAAAATCACTGATTTCGAAACTGCAAACAATGTTCAAAATAATTGAGAATAATGTCAATAAAAAAATAGCAAGTTTGACCCCGTACACACTGCAAATTGCTTATTTCGACGAAGATTAGTTATCTTGATTAGTTAATGAAACGTGCGTACACACTACACTTAATTAAGATACAATTGCGTCCACGCTAGCAGAAAACTAACTAAGATTGAAACAAGTGTGCCTACTGGAAATATGGCCTTGGTATATAAACCAACACACATCACCTCTTAATTCAACGAAGTGTCGTACACACTAGTAGATCTCTTAATCGAAATAACCATTCCCTTAATTGAAAGAAGCTGATTTTCTTCGTTGAATTAAGCAAAATTAATCTTCGTTGAAATAAGGGAAGAGCGTACACATTATACTTGTCAAATTTTGAATCTTCGTTAACGCTTAATTGAATTAAAAGATAGTATATAGTGTGACAGGGGATGCTTTGTCGGTTCTTAGCGACGCCTGACCAAGGCCTAATACTCAATATCGTAAATGAATTGTAATTAGAACAAAATGCGCGCGAAGCGTGCGGAAAAAATTACAATTTTTAAACTATTATGGTAAAATATTAGGTTATTTTTGGTCAAAAACACATGAACAGGCATCAACATTGCATTGGGGGATGATCATAATGACCATCCCCCCTCATCAACAAATTGGGGGAATATCCCCCCCACCCCCCCCCCCCCCGGGATTTACGCCTATGACGCAAATCAAGATTTCTAAAACATACCTTTCTGGCCGTTTTGGCCTCAATATCACAACAGTTGACTCTACTCCTGGACACACTTTGTCGACGTTTTCTTGTTGACACCGCCTCTTTATCGACTTTATTTGAAGTAAACTTCATCATCGAGGAAGAATCTCTTCGGGACTTTTCATTCCCGACACCATTGTCAAAACCTTCTCCATGTAAAGATGCTAGAGTTTGTGGACAATTGCATGCAGCAGGACTTGGTGTTTGGTATGGATTATTATTTTGCAATATGAACTGTAATTATCCACTTGTTGGTTCAGCTCAGGATAACGACCACCACGTTGCGATGGAAAAGCTCTGCAGAGAATAATCACTGCTCCCAAGCATGGTATGTGCCACTTAGCGAGCTTGCTCTCACATGTGTTCGGCATCTTCACATACGGAACCTCTTCTGTAATCATTTTGACTCTCAGCATTATTCTCTGATGCCCCTTTTAGCAATTCATAAAACATAATCAAAGCTTCTGTGGTTAAAAATAGCAGCTTTCAAAGACACCACTGTAACACAAAAACTCGCCTTCCCGTGATGCAATTCCACTCTATTCGAGATCATGATTAGAGAGGCCCTAAAACTTTGTTAAATTATACACGGACACGGGTAGACCAATAAAGGCAACCAACTAATATTAATATTGGCAATTATCAGAGCAAACAATTTGATAAGAATGAAAACAAACAAGTCTGTTAGTTAGAGACTACGCCAGCATTAATCATCACCATGTGAAAAATACACTATAGAGCGCTCACAACAAACATGAAAGAAACTGGGTGAGAAGGGAAAACCCGTTTCAAGTTCAGCGAACACGAATAGGAAAAATGACCTAGCTCAGATGTTTATCCTTTTGGGTTTGATGTAGCTTTCTTTCCATTTTGTTTTATGTTGTTGATTTATATTATGAAGCGGTAAAAGATGCGTGCTGGAGCTAAGCTCAGTTCCCTTCTCTCTCATGCAGTCATGCGCGCCAGCCTCCTCTAGTATGAGTGTACAACACACACAGAAAAAAGTGAGTCACTCGTCCGTATATAGTGAACACTTAGTCAAAAATGAGTCAAGGTGAATCATTTTGAGGCAAAGTGTTTCACTATACGGACAAAATGGCTCCCTTTTACGCAGTTGACTCACTTTTTTCTTTGTGTGAACCCTCCTATGATATTCCTGGATGCCAGGTGGGGAGAGGCAGTGAGGTGAAGGGCCTTGCCCAAGGACACAACTCGCTGGCTTCGATCACTACACGTGCATTTTTAATAACCACTGTTTTGGTCGAAATTCAAATTATTTACCGTCAGTTTATGAACTACCATTACTAAGTTTGCTTGAAGACACGTAGGCCTATTTGTCATGGATTTTTTTTTAAATGGACGATGCAAAAAAGAAACCTTTTAAGTGCCAAAAAAAATAAAAAATGTGAATATTGACAATGTGTTTTATTTTGGTAATAAAATATTAGTTCCCTAAAATTGAAGTCTATCGAAATAAGGGATAATCCTATGAATACTCCCAACCTGTTTACGCAAAAAGAACAAAGTTTGTTTAACACGATAAGAATAGTAATAGTGAATTGAGTTTGTACACGAAGCATTCTAATCGTTTTTAGGTCTGTGCGCCTGCAATAATATCGACGAATAAGATGTCGTCATACATAGCGGTGGTGGGTGGGTACTATCCTGGAAATTTCCCCTTCGTAGCACCCATTATTCACTTGTTTTTAGTGTTCACAAATGAGTTGGTTTGCAATACCTGAGTATTGTAAACGATTGAAGGTCGAGTGGTCATGAAATAATTTTGAATGAATGCATTTAATGTGAGTTTTTCCCTGGGGGTCTCAGGGGTTTGTCGGGTACCATGCTCGTTTTCCAGGGGTTCTAAATGGGCCAGTTTTTGGTTGAAAAAATATCTAGTTTTCAGTGAAAATACACCCCTAACGGGACCAATTGTTTTGAAATTTACCCCTTTTGGCATGGACCTGTTTCTCAAAACGTGACTAAAAGAACATCCCGTTTAAAAAACCAATATAAATGAAACACACATGTGCTACTGCAAGAAAAAATACACACTCAGGTTTATTTGCTGTTTATGTTATTTCCTATTTGTATCATGAACCAGTCACAATCACAACTAATTTGATACCCTTAGCGGGACTAGAACTTGATTACTGTGAATTTGATACCCTACTATAGGCCCTGAGCTAAAATATTTCCACAGCTAAAATTATTGTGTGAAAGGATGTAGAAATTATATATATATTAGCTAAAATCATTTTGCGACACAATCGCGGATTTTTTTTCCCGCCGGTAGAAACACCAAGGTGCGGTGGAGGTGGATTTATAGACCTACTTCCAATTTTGGTAGCGTTGTGGATGAGCTCAATTTCGATCGGGTCATCCACCATTAACATGCGCGGTAAAAGAACTAACCTGACACTTATTTACTATGTTATTTGTTCGCTCTTTATTGCACATAGTCTGTGTATAACAAAGTTAAAAAAACAGCCAGTTTCTTTGTACATTTTGAATAAACTACATTGCAATTCAATACAAATAATGAGAAAATATTAGTTATGACAACAAATTAACGTGCACAATCACTCTACATCATAAAATACAAAACAGCGATATGGAGGAGCTGAGTCAGTGGCGTACCAACCTTGGCAATGGGGGGGCAGAGGGGTGCCAAGGCATTTTTTGAGGGGGCTTATTTGGGTCCTTCGGCATAGACACTGTCAAAAGGTCAGTTCATTTGGGGGGCGAGCGGGGGGGCAAGGGTTTCGTTTGGGGGGGCTTGCGCCCCCCTGCCCCCCCGCTGGTTACGCCACTGAGCTGAGTAAAAGGTCAATAAGACCAGAAAACACCCAATCCCTATAAAACAATATACAAGAAACAAGACCAATATTTTAACAAAGGCAAGAGAGATACAAGATATCAGAAGAGACATGCTCCCAAAAAGATTAGTAAATATTATAGGTTGAGGATTAGCTTTTCTTTGAATTGATTTCGAAAATGTTTTGGAGATTTTAAATGTTTCAAACACTGATTGTATGGAATTAAATGAAGCTGGTCCAGATTTTCTCGTAGACGTTTGAGATAAGTTTTTTTTTGTTTTGTTTTGTTATTGACATCTTCAATTTTTAGCATTTCTCGTGTGATAATTATGAATTTCACCATGCTTAACAAAATAGCTATCAAATGTTACTGGCAACAGTTTTAGTGTTTATAAATAAAGTTTGTAAATACTGCAAACATTTAATATACTATAGCGAGAGAAAAGGCGGGGGCAGAATGACTTCGGTAATGACTATAAGTACTAGAAATTGTTCTTAGAGCCCATTTTTTGTAGTTTATATTATTTTGTTTAGGTTTACATTTGAGGCTTTCCCCCATATAACAATATCGTTGTTATGTGTGTACAATACAAATTATATGTACGATTTGGTACAAAATGTTTTAACAAAATTAATATTTCTTATTAATATTGGACAAAGCTCTAACATATTGGTTCCATGTAAGGTTTTCACCTATAATGACTCCAATGAATTTCGTATTTGGTTACTCTTTCCAGGTAAACATTATCCAGAACGACATTAATTACCATAGAATTATTAAATATATGAACACTTTTTTTTAATGTCCTTAGCCTGGTTAGCAATTTTAAAATCAACATAATGTGAAGTACTGTGTGAAGTTCTTAATATTACATAATTTGTTTTTACTGCCATTGGCAGATGATTTGTATGCCTTAAAATCAATATTAACTTCTTCGAGTTCTTTATTTATCAGGTCTATTTTAGTTTCAAGTTCGGGGTAAGTAAAGTCCTTCCCGCGCCGGATGGCGAATACCCGGGGAGCCAGTTGTATTCAAAGGTGGATATGATGCGTGAACGTGAACATGGACTTCCAAAATGCACCCTTAACAAGTATTTCCACCGACTAAAAACATACCCTAAACAAGCATTTTTGTCTGTTTTTGCTACCATAAATAAGTCTTTCTGTCAGTTTTTCTACCCTAAACATGTATGCAATGCATTGTGATGATAATATACCCTTATTATCTGGCTTTGCTCATGTTGCTTTACTTACAAATCATAACATTTTTGTATACTAGAGTGTGGGCCTGACGTTTCGATCCTAGCAGGATCTTCATCAAAGGCAAACTGACAAAACAACAGAGAAGACAAACCATATATACAAACAAGGAACAAAAGACAGGAACCATGCACAGGGAGGGGTAAAGGGGGAGAGAAAGCTGAAAAAAGAGAACAATGGAAATTAATGAACAAAGATAAGTGACCATTACCAAGAAATCAGTGGTGCATGGAGAAGTGGAGGACGGGGGAGTGCAAAGGGACGGGAGAGCCTTCTGAAAAAAGAACAAAAGAACATAAGAGTTAATGAACAAGGGATGGGAGATAATGCCAAGAAATCAGTAGGGCATGGACAGGTAAAGCTGATGAAAGAGAACAATGGGACATAGAGTAGCTGAGGAGGGATACATGATGACCAAAGGATGGGGCAAAGAATGACCGAATTGAGAACATGAAAGAGAGGAGACAAAAAGGGGGGAGTGAAAAATGAATGGGGGAATACACATAACAACCGCATAATATAACTATAACAAAAAAAAGCAACAAATATACATATACAAAACAAAGCAATAATAAAACATATAACAAAACACAGCTAATGTTAGACATATAACAAAACACAGCATAATAAAACATAACAAACAAATCAGAAACATATAACCAAACAAAGCATAAAAGAAACAAAACAAAGCATAACCAACATATAACAAAAAACAAAGGCATAAAAACAACACAACAACAAAGCATAATATACCTAACAATAACAAACAACGCATTATAACATAACACAACAAGCATATATACATATACAAACCAAGCATAATATCAAACCTGTAACAAAACAAAGCAAAAATATATATAACATATAACAAAACCAAAGAATAATAACTGTAACCCAAACAAAAGCATAATATAACATATAAAAAACCAGCATCTATAACATAACAAACCAAAGCATAATGATAATTGAAAAATAATTGAAATATAGTGACAAGAAAATCAAAGCCTAATAATCAAAAGCATGGTAAAAAAAGTAGGTACAGAGAAACCTGAAAGGAGAAGATGAAAAAGGGGGGGGGGGTTAGGTTAAATTTGAGAAAAAACGGGGACCTTAGTCGTTCCCTTCCTGGATGTTGAGAGCCCATGGGGCTGGATGGTGGTAGACGGCTTCATCAACATCTTTTCTACTGCTGGACGGACAGGGTCGGGCGGTTGCAAGAGATTCAATACCTGTAAGACTTTCATATAGGAATAGTATGGTTAGGTTTGAAGTGCTGACCCACCGGAGTTTCCAACTTGTGGTGTTGATGTGGACCTATGGCCATAGAAGCTCTTTCAGAGTAGTCTGGTTTCCCCAACAGACTGGACCTCAACCACCTGCAAGAAATAGGTAAAGGACATTAGAAGTACTACAGGTGATGTTGGCCTCTGGTCTTGTAGTTGGTACCGTTTGGCATGACTGGGTGACCGAGTCTGCCTCCTGTATGTGGTCCTTACAGCGATAACATCTCGAATGTGCAATTGACGTACCTTGCTGTGATAGGAGAAAACGTATCCGTAGTGGTGGGACTGAAGCCCTCCAATCATGTCATGTAGATTGCGGGGACGTCTATAGGCCAAGATGGTAGTGTCAGGAACAGCACGGCGAAGGCGATCTGAAGTATGACGGAATATGATGGTTAGTGTGAGCCATAGGACGCAGGGGAGGAAGACTGGATGAAATGTAACACAGGGGGAGTTTGGGTGTAGTAGTATCCTGGTTTCTGGGTTTCTCTGCAAAAGCTGTAGTCCTGGGTAGTGAGTTAGCTTTCTGGATGGCTTGTTGAACTATGCTGGAGCTGTGTCCTCTGTCCACTAGGTGTTTCTTCAAATTCCTGGAATGGTATAAAAATCTAGAATCATTAAAAGATGCGCCGAAGGCGAGAGCCTTGACGGTAAGCTATGCCAGTTCTTTACAGTGGCGAGGGTGGCAACTAGATGAATGAAGATACGTGATGAGTGTCTGGTGGGCTTGGTATATAGATCCGTGGAGAGGGTGCCTTCTGCTTCTTGATGGTGACATCAAGGAAATGTACTGTGGTAAGAATATTCAGAAGTGGAATTTAATGGTTCTGGGGACGGAATTGATGTGGTTAGAAACGTGATGAGGCTCTCCTCATCGCGGGTCAGATGAACAATACATCATCGATGTACCTCCACCAAACCCAAGGACGACACGAAGCTGCAAGCATATGCTATTCAAGGGACGGGACCTGAAAGGCAAGCCAGCGAGAGCGCCATCCTCGTTCCCATCGCCGTTCCAATGTACCTGCAAGTTAATTGTATTCATAAAGGTAAAATTATTCATGGTTAGGACATGCTTCATCAAAGTGGCATGGCCAGATCATCAATGGGGGGCGTGTGTGCCGCTTTGGCCAAAGCTGCATTGCTGGCCTTTACGATGGGCCTTCATCATGGGGAATATTGGTGTAAGGGGAGGAGACCAAATGTCCCAATGGTGGCGGTGCTTGGAACCTGGTCCTTGACAGCTCCAAGTTTCATGAGAAAGTCGGGGGTTGTCATGAATGTAGGGGGAGCCTGTGGAACAGAGGTTTAATAAAATGAGTCAACAAAGAGGGGAGAGGTTTGCTGTCGGTGAACCGTTACCAGAGATGATAGGCCTACCAGGGTTACCAGGCCTGTGAATTTGGGTAGTGTGTAGAACCTCGCAGCTTTACAACTGTGGAGAAGAAATTGATGAGCTTTATCGAAAGTTGACCACGAGTGCGCATATCATCCAAGGTGGGCGTATCTGTTGAGAGAAAACATGTGTGGTTTGATCAGAATCAAGAATGGTATAGTCGGGGGTGCCAAATTTAGCATGGAATAACATTTTGAGTGATTTGACTTCTCGCGTAACATCACAATTTCAGGGTTACGAAAAAAACATACCTTTTTTCAAATTTTGCTGTTTTTGACACACTAATCATGTACGCGCGTAAGCTGTTGGAAAAAGGAGATACGCGTTTTTGTTCACGCCATCATTAAAAAAAAAATCCACCTTGAATACAAGTGCCCCCCCCCCGGGGGGCGAATATGGCGGCGCCTATCTCCGTTTCCATGACCCTAGGCCACGCGTCTTCCAAATAATGAAAGCTATAGGGGGTTAGTCTTCTGGTAGCTCCGCGTGTTTACTTCCCTATGCCATTCTTTTAAATGCCGAGCGTCTGACAAGAAGGCAGTAGGTACCATTTCGAAAGTCTTTGTTATGGTCTGACCGGGTTTCGAACCCGCCACCTCCCGACTGTAACTACTAGGCAACACGTCAAATTCAGGGTGAGAATAAAAAAAATGTAGTGTCGTCAGCAAATATTTACCAATGATGAGGTCCTATGTCATTATGTCATAAAGAATGAATAACAAAGGACCCAATATGGATCACTGCGAAACATAACATAAATTCTTGTTGAAATCAGATTTTGTGGACTGGTATGAGACATACTGCTTTCTTTCACTTAAATACTCTTAAACCATTCTAAAACTATACCTATGAAGCCAGAGTATTCTAATTTGTACAGTAATATATCGTGACCAAAAGTATCAAAGGCCTTTGAAAGGTCTAAAAATATAGCAAGTGTATATTCATTACTCTCGACTGCGTTACTAACTTTATCAACCAGTTCAACAATTGCATAAACGTTGAATGACGAGGACGCAATCCAAATTGTTTCTTATTGAGTATAATTATTATTTGGATCAATATGAAACATATATCTGTTGAAAACTAATCTTTCTAGAATTTGGAAAACAAATAGGTATAATACAAAAACAGGACGATAATTGGAGAACACATCGTGTGCCTCTTTCTTATAAATTGGCACTTCTTTTATTTTAAGTTCCTCAGGTATTTTAAGTTCCTCAGGTACTATTTCTGTCCATAAGGAAGTATTGAATACCATATTAAGTATCTTAACTATTTCCCTAATTATTTTTAACAATCAAGTTCCAATGCTATCGTGCCATCGTGATCAGGGCCCTTGTTTGGGTTGAATTATTGGCACAATTATGATGATTCCTCTAAAGGGTATCTCTTCCACGATTAGCACACAAAATAAGCACATTAGAGATTGGATCATGAAGGTAATCGGAGAGTTTTTGCCAGAATGCTGTATATTTGTAAGCCAATTTGGTCCATATTAACAAAAACGATTATATTTACCGTGTAACCAAAGTGTATGACCTGGACTATCCTAAGAGCAATAGACTATATGCCACAAACGATGATATTTTACACATGTACATGAGTCATATACGAATTTACATTTATCTACATTCATAAACGGTTTATTATGAGAGAAAGAAAATTGAGTGGACAAAAAAACAGCATTGATACACTGAAGTTTACACAGCTTGTGTAGTTTTAATAATCCTTGTTCGCAAAGAACACTATCATTTTTATAAAACATGTCCCGTTTTCGGAGATGACGTTAACGGCTGGACTCAGAAGATTTCCCGATGGAGGGCACCCTCAATTTTCAAATAATTGTGTTTTTTGCAGTACATTAATGCTTGCTTCATATACTAATCAACTGGGTGAAATAGCCTAAGATTAAATCGAAGTCCTCATAAATTATAGAAAATCAAATCTTTGTTTAAAAATTCAGGATCCGGAAAATTTTGTTATAACAGCACCCTATGCACTGTTATATACACATAAGTTGACTGCATCAAAAACGAAATATTCCGATTCATCTCAAACTTGGAATTGATCAGTGCAGGTGACTATTCGTAGTTCTTGAGGTTGAACTATTTTTCAATAATATATAAATAATTATATTCAGGAAAATCTCTGAGTCGCCCTTTAAGCCGGCGATTCCGGGGCCGGTCAGTCCGTGTCCGAGAGCAACAACTGTACATGTACATCGCAGTCAGTTCGAATGAAGAGTAGGGGGGAATGTTCCCATTCCGTCCCCAGCCTCAAAGCGCTGCCATGTTAGGAGTATCCAATGGATACAAGTGGCCCCGGACCAGTACCATGACCCAAAAAAAAAAAAAAAAAAAAAAAACAAAAAAAAAAAACTGAAATCGTGCATCACACAAGTCATACCAATGACCCTGTGGATACGCAAAGAAAATGCAACTTACTTGATGAATGGATGTTCTTGTGTTTTGCTATTATGATGATGCTTTTGTTCACATTTTGTAAAACACTTCACAAGTGTTTATATTTTCGATCCTTTCCCCAGACTGGGAAACAAAACTGGGACAAAAGTGCCCCCCCCACCGCCCCATTGCGAAGCCATTGTGGAAACAAGGATGTGGATCACAAACGAAATTCCCCTTTAAAATAGGGGCACCATGTTCTCCATACACCACACTTCGTATGATTCACCTAGACGATAACAAGTACATTCAAATGAGCTAGAATCTGCCATGAATGTAACCCGAACATCACTGGGAACGGTTACCGTCACGTAGACTTCGTCACTTTGGAATAGGTGGAATATACCGGAATGAAAACTGGAATAACTTGCGCCCGTTTCGCCGCTGCAGTGGAATTTCTCACTATGCATGAGATCTTGGTCTTCAGGTCGGTCATCGGATGCTGTGAAAAATAAAAGTAATTCAAGTGTCTATAGGGAAATCAAATGTCCGAACAAACAATGAAAAGAAGGTAGAACAAATTTCCACTTAAAGGTGGGTGACTCGATCATGGTCCGATTTTTCTCATTACCTATGATGTTGTTTTTTTCCTTCACGCGGAAGCATATCACCAAAAAGAATTAGGTTACAAATTTTGAGTTACATTGGTTCAGCCGTTTGGATAATAGAAACAAAAATGTTTATTAAATTTCCCCAATGACGGTGTGTGTTACTTAAAGTGGTCGACTAGATCTGGAGACGTTTTTGTTGATAACATCAAAAGGAAACATTTCTTGTGTTTATAATTTCACGGGGATAATGAGAAAAGTATAAACTTTCTCCTGATTCCAATGAAGCAAAGTGGATAGACGAGGTTGTCGATCGGGTTACCCACCAATATTCTAATAGGTAAATCAATATCAATTATAATGAAGTCAAATATCTACACAATAGAAAACGTTATGATATCTTGTGTCCATAAGAGCATAACCTGGAACATGTAATTCTAATGTCGCAGACTAGGTAATTCAAATATCATTTGACATCAGATCCTTGCAAAGATACCTAACCAAAAAATATACTAATATGATGCTGGTAAGAAGCGGATCTATAATCTAAGTTGAAGATTATATATAGTCTTTGCCACTACAAAATAACTCTGAAGTGGCAAGGCATTGCCCATACACGAAACTGTATAAACATTATCTTAAAATGCATTCTTTATAATGTGGTTTTGATTCCCGTAGGATTTTCATGCTAAAATTGATTTTGTTGCTGTTTGGGTTTCAATAGGACCTAGACTGTCAGAAAATGATAGGGTGCAAATTTTCGGACTGCTGCCCCTTCTTCAAAGGGGAAAATGCTAGTACAGGGAAAATTTTAAATCTAGTCAAATTATATTTTATTGTACACTTACGCGTTCGTCTCCTTATAAGTTTAAATTTGCCTGGGTTCTAACCTTTAGTAAAGCGTTATAGCCCCATAATGGTTCAAGGTCACCCTGGAGGTAAATGCTCCGATGTTCTTGAAAGTGATGTCAAATGATTCCTCTTGTCATACTAAACAGAAAATGCATTTTAACTGATTTGGTGATATCACCATTGCAACATCCAGGGGACGTTTTGGTGACCCCCATAGACGACGTAATTAGCCAACCAAATCTCACACACTTTAAAATGATGCATTTTTTTATCCTATGAGACAATACAAATAACTTGTCACGAGTTTCAACAAAATCTGAGCATTGGGTAAATTTTACCCCAGGATGACCATGAACCATTATGAGGCTATAGCACTTTCACTACATACTTTTTCTAATCCTCATAAGGAGACGAACATGTTAACTTACATTAAAACACAAATTGACTCGATTTCAAATTTTCCCCTGTAGTAACATTTCCCCTTGAAGAAGGGGACAGCAGTCTGAAAAATTGAACCCCATCATTTTCTGACAGTCTGGTCACTATTGAATGCAAAACAGCAAGAAAATTAATTTTAGCACCAAAATCCTACGGGAACTGTTTCATTGACATATCAAACCACACTATTAGTAGTTGGGCAGTTTCGTGCATTGCCCATGCACTGCCCATGCACGAAACTGCCCAAGTACTAAAGAATGTATGTATCTTCAGATAATGTTTATACAGTTCAAGTAGTCGCTGTTTACAACTAAGACATTTAATATCACTATTGGACATTTGATTCCCTGGATGGACATCTAATCCGGCTAACTGGATATTAATTTAGCCATGTGGACATTTGAACTACCATTTTGAGCATCTGATGTGCTATATAACATTTGTTTTAGCTGTGGACGTTAGAACGATCTTATCTTGACAATTGAATGTGTCAATAAAACATTCATTTAGTTACATGGACATTTGGACTACCTGTGTAAATGATTTGAAATAATATACAATTACAATATAGCCATTTTAAGACGAGATTTTCAATAATTCCAAATGCGACATTTCTCTATTAAAAATCCCAAATTTCTGTATTCAAAATTACAACATTTCGTGGTACAAAATACGAGATTTCGTGGCGCAATAGGAAATTTCGGTGCAATCAAAAGGAGGGATCATGGATATTGAATCAGGCATTTACAAATTTGTGTTCCACACGCGCTCGTCGTGAGAATACAAGAAATTTATTATTTCCTTGAGTCAGTGGCTCTTGAAACGGCTCTTGCCACACAGTTGCTTAAAGATGAGTCATCCTTAACCCTCGTCCAACCAAGGGTTTTTGTACTACGTCACGACCAAGGGGGGGGTGGTTTACCACCCCCCCTCGAGAATTCGTTATAAAACATCCGATGCTTATGATTTTGATACCAGTGGATAGGTATGGTCCTCCTCTTTCCATTGATACCAAAATAAGTACCAACATACCTAGTATAGCGTCACAATGACGTCATCAAGTCCGCGAGTCGGTAAAATTGGCATTTTCCACAGAAAATAGGCGAAAATCCGATTTTGCACTTGAAAACGTAGGAATATCTGATTTTCATGCGGTTTTCAGCTCTAATGATGGCAAATGACTAGTTTTACATAAACATAGAGTTTAGAGCCATACTGTGCATAATATTTTCAAAAATGCACCATAAAATATCCTTGGGTGGCAACCACCCCCTACCCTTCGACTTTGACTGCATACCCTAACCCCGGTGAAGGTGCTACCTTCACATTTTTTTTCGCTAAAATGACCGGAAAGGATGAGAGAACGATTACCTAGAAGCTTTTTACGAAAGTTTTTGGCATTTTAGCGCACCGGAGCGAAGTTCACTAGGGGGGGTGGTGACCACCCCCTTGGTTGGACGAGGGTAAAATGGTTCTTCAGGCGACTATGTCGCCTGAAGATCCAGTACAGTCTCCTGGGGAACTGTTTCAAGAGCCACTGACCAAACACTTTGCATAATAGTATATTTGATGGGCAATTCTGACACATGGCAGCTGTTGCACTTATGACCTTCTTGCACTCACACGACGATCTGACCAGAAATGGTGGCTGGTCCACCTCTTGCTTAGATCATGTGTAATCATGATAAAAGAGTTCTTGCATGTTCTGTAAGTTACATTGTGACTTTACTAATACTACGAGACTTTACTAATCCTTACTAATCATGCTAATACTACGACTATACCAACACATTACAGGACTTTAAAGATCTACATGCACGTAGAATCAAGCCACCAAATACCGCATTTTGAACAGAGACACAAGTATTTCGAGGTCACGTATGAAGACAACTACGAGAACGAGCTGTTTTTTTAATCTTACCAACCGAGGTGCTATGGCCTAGGGTCAAGGTCGGGTGTGCATTTGTTCTGTGATTACCACTGAAGCCAAAGGCGACCTGTGAAGAAATACACAAACATAGGAGAAATTAAACGTATACTGCGTTTCCTTCACCCTGCAAGAGTTGATTAAATTAGTGGACTGATGTGTACTTACAGTGATTATTCGTTACCATGGTTATGGTGATTAGTCGAGAGTATCCGCCGATATTTAAATAATAGTTTGCACTGACTTTCTGTTCAGACACTATCAGAATACTCAAAGACATAAGTATCCATCTGCTAAAAATGGTTGCTCAATTAATCGACCGATGGTTTATTGATCAATCGATTGATGGACTCTATCTGACCAGGGTGCAATCCCAAATGGTTTTCATTCGTTGCCAAGAAAGTTCAAATGGATAACCAACCATGAACTTCGCTTCATCATTCTACGACTGCACCACTTTCCCCGAAGGTAGTAGGTCGTCAAAGTTGTTCGGGACAGGGAGTTGGTGCAACCTCCTATTAACCATTTTTACATATATCAGCATAGAACTTTCTTTTCATATAAAGAAAAAAAGCTGGAAACATTTCGAAATCCCTCCGGCAGGGGCATACGAAGTCAAATGTCACATAGGAGTCAATCTGTGTACAACCCAGACGAGTATGCTAAGCCAAAGGGTCATAACGAATTGGTCACAACGCGCTGCTTACTTGGCACCGTGTTGCTTTCAGAAAACAACGCGTTGCTTAGACAGATATTACAAAAGTAAAAAAGCAACGCGTTGCTAATCAATTAGACGACTTGTTGATTTCATTAGCAACGCGTTGCTTTTCACTTTTCTGATTGTTTGGGTAAGAAACGTGTTGCTATTTCACTTTCCTAATTAGTTGGCATAGCAAACAAAGGTAAAAGAAAAGAGTTCGTCTCAGCTTCCTGTATCTCAAACCCTAAGCGCAATGCGGGGTTTTTTTTATTTGATTTTTTTTTGTCAAAAAAGCTATATGCCCTACGAAAATTTTTCTTCACCGGTGACAACAAGTTAAAAATCTCTTGAAAGCCTTTTTAAAAAATGCGGTAAAATGTGATTTTTTAAACCCGTACGAGCTGGAAGCGGAAACGAACTTTTTTGTCCTAAGATCCCTTTTTATGTGAAAAGCATCTCGGCGCATCAACAGCATCAACCCAATTAGTGCTGATCGGTTGGCGCCGAGATAGCGATTAACCTCCTTTTTTACAACAGGCCCATTTCTCCAGATCCAGCATGTATTCTGGAAGAGCATTCTATATAGATACAGCCAGATGGTGCAAGAGTCATCAACATCGAACCAGGAACTTGGGAAGTACACCCGGACCCTACAGCAACTTGTGAAAACGAACGACATCGATGACGACACCGATGACGCCGACGATGCCGACGACGCTGACGGCAAAATCACCCTTCTGGCTAAACCTGCCTTGGGGGATAAAAACCCGGCAAAAAAAACGTGTTTGTTCAATTTGTGGCTGGAAATTTCAAAATCAGCTTATTTCAGCAAATGGGAAATTAGGAACATGATAACGACGGCAATGCGACGTCATGAGGGATATTGGTACTTATTTGGTACCACATCCTGCATTATGCACCTAGCAGCATAATGGCAATACAACCATGTGCTGGTTACACATGCCATTCTCTATACTCTCAGTTTCATAATTGGCATTTATTCAGTATTATGGCTGAGAATCTTTCCAGTCCGCTTTCTATCCACCTGGCTTGAAAAAAGAAGGGAGATTTGCGAGAGCACGCCAATCTGTATGTGTGTCTATGTATGTATGTGTGTATGTGTGTGTGAATGCGTGTGTGTGTACTAACTGAGGTATGCTTGTGTGACTCCATTTCTTATGCTTTGCTTCATGCCGTCACGGCTTATGTGTCTAATTTTGCTACTTGTGTGTCTATTTTGACAAAAGAAAAGGCACACAAGTATACCTTCGTTACCTTGAGCGTATGATCTACCCAGGAAAATAACTTTTACATTTATCGAGTTAACTCAAGGCGAATCATGGAATTTCAATTAATTCTATATTAATTAGACCACATTTTATTTATGCAGACGATCTTGGAATTAGCGCACAAGATGCCGACTTCACAGTTGTTGAAGAGAGACTCTCCAAAGCTTGGATGAACTCACTCCGTATTATGAGGAAAAACACCTACGTGCAAATCCATCTAAGACACAGGTGTGTGCTTTCCATCTACGCAACCGTGAAGCCAAACGTCAGCTTAAATTTAACTAGTCTGGAACACCCCTGGAGCACTGTGATAACCCTGTCTACCTAGGAGTTACCTTGGACCGCACTCTCTCTTATAAGACCCACATCGAGAAGACGAAGAGTAAAGTATGTTAACGCAATAACATCTTGAACAATCTCACTGGCACAAGATGGGGTGCTCGCCCACATACCCTAACATGCCTAAGATCGACGTCACAAGTTTGCCCTGTGCTACTCATGTGCAGAGTATATACTTGCCCTGTATGGGAAAGATCAACCCATGCCGGCTTATCACAGGATGCCTCCGTCAAACACCAACGGAAAACTTATACATCCTAGCAGGAATTGCTCCACCAGACATCCGTCGTAGCGTAGCGAGCATGCAAGATCGAGCGTAGCTGCCAAGTATCTAATGTGAAGCACCCTATGTCTGGACAGATACCCGCTGCCAACCACCTTAAATCCAGAGAGAGTTTCTTAAGCAAAGTCCAACCTCTTAAAACAGTCTCTAAGGAGCTCGAGAGAGTCGCCTTATGGAAAGAAAGACTTGCCATCAACCAAGTAACACCTATTGGCATTGAACCTGGTGAGCATCTCCCACCTGGAGCTGACTCCTCATGGGCTGAATGGCGATGCCTCAACAGATTGAGACCAGAATTGGCCGATCTAAGGTTTCCTTGCAGAAGTGGGGCTACCTGGAAGCAGATCAGGACACTACCTGTAGTTGTGGAACAGCACCACAGACAATGGGACATCTCTTGGCCTGCCCACTGCTGGAGCAACAATGCACAAACAAGGACCTTGCGGAATTCAGTGAAGCAGCCAGACGTTGTACCCATCTCTGGCTGGATCATATTTGAGAACCACTGTGTTTGGACACGATAAGAAGAAGAAGACTACATTTTGAAGCTTTCTTTGTTTTCAATGCAAAAAGCAGTCAACTTTTAGTACATACACGTCTGCGTTGGGCTTTAACATCTAATACAGTCAGCGTTTAAATTGGAAGAAAATTCCTATGCATGTGCAAATCGGTCACTGATGGGTTTGTTTTGAAAAAGTAGAAGTGCGAAAAGTCTTCTTTCCAATTCATTTACGCGTTTCATCTCTAATGGGTTTGTTTTGAAACTGCCAGGGAGGTGCGTGAAAGATTTAATCTAAGAGTCTTAGAGAGTCTGATCTTTCTCGCACTTCAGAACATTTTCAAAACAAACAAATCAACAATGAATTGCCTCAAGGTCGTTTGGCACTATTCTGTAGAGCATGACAAGAGCATGACTTTGGACATATTGGATTGTAGAAGTGTTTTTAATTTATTTTAAAAATTGCCTCAAAACTTAGATAAGTTACGTTAATTATTAATGTTAATGTAATGATTTTGATAGTATTTTTTCTCAAAATATATGACGGATAAGGACCACACCGCAATGCATTCGTCAGGATAATCGCAATTGACCGTACGGTCGCGTGTAATTATCCTGACGAAATGCACTGGTCTGGGTTCTTATCCTTATCATACCTATCCTACCTTTGAATGGACCATATAATAGCCATCTCTCGGAACAACTAATCGACCGTTCTCAAGTCCAATACCTTCTGAATAACCGATTCCCCTATCATTTCCAGTTGTCCATGCAGCGATGACTTGTGAACCTGAAATTCTCAGATCTTTCAAACAGAGAAAGAGGGAGAGGGGAGAGGGGAGGGAGAGAGAGAGAAGGGAGAGAGAGAAGATCAGAAGATTTATCTTGCGTATAGGCCTAAGTGGCTTCCAAGTCATAAGCGCCATATTATACAAAATAATAAAATATTGAGTACCTTCTAGTGCGATAGTAAAAATAATGTCATTCGGTCAAATTTTGGCTGTTCCATTTCACAAGGAACAGTCAAAATTTGACCGAATGACATTTCTTTTACTATTGTGGCAACAATATTTGTTTTATCGTCATATTGCCTGGTTTCTTTTCAAGTGTACAGTTCAAGCAGCTATACTTTATACCTTGGAAATCAGGATTGCCGACAACTAATATAGCCAATATTAATTGTTGTTCCAGCGTTTCCAAATTCCAAATTTTCAGTCCATTTGGTCACTTTCTGTGGGTGAAAAGACAGCAAAAATACATCGAAGATAATTTTCCTTAATGTGCTTATCTCTTTGCTCGGGTATATTCCACTTATCGGAAATAGCAAAAGAACAGTGTTCTAAAACATCCCCTCTTCTCAGTTCAGCCCATCTGCCTATGTTGCCTGCATGGCATGCCTGTATGACTGGCTGTCTGTCGGCAGTGGCATATTTAGCCGGATAGTCAAATTTGTAAAATTGGAAAGTCACACCGCCGGTGAATTCTTATACCTTTATTGTTCTTCCATATTTCGAACCTATATTCTGTCCCTATCCCTTTTGCAATTTAGAAATTGTCCATCCCTTAGAACATAGATCCATACCCAAAATTATTCTCCCTCCTCCATATAAATGTACCCCTTTTCTATTCCGAATGATGCATTCCAAGTGAACGAAGGATGTCACACAAAAGTAAGTATGTACATGACCATTGCAAGTTAAATCAAACACCATTTCTTACACGGAACCAAACAGTGCATTGTATAAGATGAAAAAAACCGAAATACAACATTTTCTAGAGTTAATCACCTCTTGTAATATGGTGTCATTATTGGAACAACATCTTAAGAGTGGTGACACGTTGCTGAGTCCTTCATCTCTGCTTCCATAGAAATCTCTTCCGAGCATGCCGCCATCTTGGTTGTCGCTATCTGAAATGCTTGCACAATTACACGAGGTATATTGAACATCAGTGTGAATTGGCTCACTGGTAACTAAGTTCAGTTTTTGAGTGGGTTTAACATCTTCATTTGTGATAATAGGTTCTGAGGTTTTCAGACCTTCAAAGGCAAGACATCGTTCAGAAAGAGCACTTAATTTGTTTTGGTAGTACATGAGCAAACTTGCCCATACGGCTGCAGTCAAAATACCATAGACGATCGTAACCAGACACAGAGCTGACTTTTGTGAACAGTTATACATGCTTATGAAGAAATCTGAAATGAAAATGTTTAAGAAACGGGACGAAAAATGAAGAAAGAAATCAATAAATTCTGCTTCAAATACTACATTTCCAATCAATTATATTAGAGTAGATTTCAAATTAAGTGAGACTTCATGCATTTTGCCACAAGGGTGATATTGATATGGGGGTTCAATCCCCGGCCATGTGGAGACTAGGCCTTTGTTGCCATTACAAAACATATTGTGACCATGGTAAAACGTTACTGTACAGGATCGGCTTACTGGAAACTGATGCATTCAGTTCTACAATGGTGTGTTAATTGTGTTAATAAAAAAAGGACTTATGTCATGGTTGACCGGGATGTCAAATGCGCTTTGTGCTAATCTCTTAAACAAGTTTGGCCCATTTTTGATGGCCAAATAAAAACTTAGTTGTGTTATGTGTGTATTGATATAAGAATGCATTATTTCTCCAATGCTGTTATAATTTATGATATTTTGCAGTGTCAAAGGTAAGTTATGATCATATAATAACGTTTAATAACATCCTGATACTTCAATTGAAACATCCAAGCTATCTTAGATGTAAAACACTGTATTTGAAGTCAACATTCATTTACGAGCTACATTACTATACATTGTATGAGATGAGTACCATTAACTTTTTTACCTGTGGCCAATAGAATAATTCCTCTTACCTCACAGTGGATGGACAGATCTAAAACTTTTAATGAGTCTCACTTATTTTGAAATCTACTAGTGAGATTTATAAATGACGTGCAAATTGAACTAATTTCATTTCTGAAATTACATTTGTATAAGGACCCTTTCTTTTAATTCATGTGTTGATCATATTTAGAATGTTTACATAATTCCAACGACGAATCACTAGAGACTAATGCCATCAATCTAATATGCAAAGCTATAATTATGCAAACCGAACTGTAACAGAAAGGCGTTATTTTGTGATCCTCATCGTTCAATACTCCTCATTGTTACATATAACTGATCTAAGACTGTCATTTTCAATGAGAGGGTTGTAATTTCACATGTTATTACATGATCTAAATCCATATCTGATAACCAACTCATCTATTAATATAAAAACATCATTACCAGCATTTGCTTAGGTAAAAATATTTTAATGGAATTAACTTTAAAATATCCAAGCACAGCATCTCAAACCCGCCAAATTTTGGAGATCATGGAATTCTAACACTAATATAACCATTTCTTACACACACGTATTAGTAATGCTTTTGTAGAGCATTTTCACATAAAAACCTTTTGCTTTCACATTTCGAGCAAATTTACAAACAGATTTGGGATTTCAATAACTGCTTTTTAATTTGTTCATAATTATTCACAAATAATAAACACTTATACTAAGAGGTCAATTTGCACGATTCATCCACCAAAATATTCGTTACAAAAACTTTTTAGCATACTAGTACATTTCGGTGCGCCAGGAGATATAGTCCTCCGGACTCATAGTCCACCTACACTGTAAAAAAAATACTGTAAATTTTACCAGAAATTCGTGGCATCCGTTCTGCCAACAAAACCGGCGGACCCGGTAAAAATTACAGTATACTGTAAAAATTAATTTAATCGAACCACTTTAAAAAACATATATAGTGGTGAGTTATTACAGAGATTGTGAATGTGTGGGAAATAAAATATCACTGACGAACACCCTAATTTAGTAGGCCTATCAACAACTTTTACGGTGCATATGCTGTAAAATTTACAGTGTATTGTAAACTATTATTACATCAAACTGTAAAATATACAGTAACTTTGAATAAAATTATGTAAAAGTTGTATATTTCCCGGGATTTATGGGCAGAATAGATTCCAAGATTGTCCTATAAAATTTACAGCATTTTTTCCTGTCAATTTTTAGTACTTAATCGTGTAATAATTGAAAATTCATAATAGTGTAAAATAATGTTGATACTCATTATAATTTGCATAAAAGCTCCCCTTTTAAATTTAGTCATCATAGGCCTGGAATATTGAACATAAACTTTACAGTGTTTTACTTTATTTCTAAATTGCAGTCAAATACTGTTTTTTTTACAGTATTTCACTGTAAATTACAGTTATTTTTACAGTGCATGTACAACGGTGAAGAATAGGGCACTCGAATTCAGTTGACTCTTTACTAGGGGACTGTATTTAAGCGCTTCCGGATAAAATTGTGAATTTTTGCACACAAGTACTTTAGGCATTGATAATCCACAAAATTGAAGCACTTGCCAAACCCCTTAATGGACCCCAGCTTGGGTTTCAAGCTTTTAATAAGGGATCAAAAGTTTAAAATGCTCCAATCATGTTGAAAAGTACATGACTCTGTTTCTCAGATTTCAAGGATTCTAAAAGGTATAGTTTACACTATCTATTATAATGGTTTATAGTTTCGGAGTTTATGGGGTAAGAACTGTAAAAATGTCAATTTTGGTGTGTAAGCGGGTCAAAAGTTAAAGGATGCTTGGATCCAGGTAATATGTGTCGCAAAGTGTTTCCCCAGCTTAAAGGATTGAAATGAGGAATAGTTTGCATCATCTGTTATGCTTATACATTTACAACAAAACAGATCACAGGTCAATATAGAATCCAATAGCTGCCAATAGCTGTTGACTTTGTTTGTCATTTTGGTAAATAACCAAATACGCAAGATAGTCAAAACTATTCCTATTTCATTCTATGAGCTAAACCCATATTTTGAACTACGTTTTACAAAAAATGGAGCAACTCTTGATTTTTACCCCTGTACAAAACAAAATTGACTCTTTCACCATTTTTACATTTTTTCCCTCAAAATTCAAAAAAAAAAATGTTCCGATTATGTTGAAAAGGTTTAGAAACTGATCTTTCTACAATTTTAACCATTTTTACCTATAGCTCCAAAACCAGTGATCACAGATGGTACAAACTATACATTTTTGGAATCCTTATGACTAGACGGACAATATGGCATACGTTTCAACATGATTGGAGCATTTTAAAGGTTTGACCCATGTGTAATCTTAAATTGGCCCCTATTGAAAAAAGTGACACATCAACTTGAGAGCAGTAACTACTATACCATTGATATAGACGGCCCATACTAGCTACCAAAGGTGTTAAAGCAATAATAGCACATTTTGAAAAGTGCCCCCAATTTTCATAATTTGATAATTTTGTACAGTTATGTTGGTAATTGTCTAGGAAACTATACCTGCGAATGAGAATGCTAAAACATGTGTATTATCATAAAATAAGCGATGTTGTAATAAGAATTGGGATCCCAGATTGGACTTAACGGCAGAGTTGGAAATGCTACGTTTATGTCCGTCCATGATGAAATAGTGCTACCTGAAGAAAATAGCCTCTAACTTGACTTGCCAGAACCAATACAACAACTAATGGATGAGCGCAGACACGTACATGGCGCTATTTCCCGGCTATTTCACATTGGAAGGCCGTTTCCAGCAGCCAGTGAATTATTATCGGAGATCTCCGATATTAATTCGTCCCTTAAAGCCAGAACTGGCTATGTCCAAAAATGAAATTTTGAGATAGGCGAGTTTAAAGTTTGTCTATAGCTAAAAAAATAAGAAAATCAAGTATATATAAGCAGTATTTGAAAATCTGGAAAATATAGTAATCTTCCAGGTTCATGTTACTTGTACTTTTTCAAAATTGATATATATGCCTCACACTCGTTGATCCAATGGATGGTAGAAAAATGCCAAAATGGACATAGCCAGTTCTGCATGGCTCTAAGGGGACGAATTATTCTAATTACAAAATTCCTTCGTTTGTGACACATAGACATTTTTAGCTTAACCATTCACAGGTATAATAGTTTACTACCCAGTTACCAATGCAACCGTGTAAAAATCTTAATTTTTTTGAAAAAATGCGGGCGCTCTTCAAAAAAATGTGCTATTATTGCTTTAAACCTCTGCTGTAGTGGGGGATGAACGATGATGTTTTACCCAGGTCCATGCTCCTGCTCTAAAAATAGTCATGCAGTACAGCTGCTGATTCCAAATTTCGATGATGCAACTTTGGCATCCTTGAGTATTTTGAGTTAGGGAAGGGGGTAAATATACAGGGGTAACATTTGCAAAGTATTCATACATGGTTAAAAGTTGTATACACATGTTCAGCTGGTTCTTCTTCTTTGTATTATTATTAATTATAATAAACTGCAACGAAATTACCGATCTTTTATTGTTAAATTAATTAGCAATCACCCACACCACACATGCCCTAAACTATAATCACGGCGATTAAAATAACCTGTCCAATGCCCACCCATATTACATGAGCAACACAATAAACCCATGTGATTATTATTATACTTGCATTTCCAGAGCATCTTGGACTTTGAAAAAAAATACTAAATCGATATGTCCTTTGCTTACCTTAAAGTTTATAGGTGTAATACACGTCACACGCGTCGCGTCATCCCAACTTCAAATACTATTTCTAAGTTTTAAGTTACTTTATTATGAAATTTTACTTTACATATCTTTTTCGAGTTTGTTTCATGGCCTGTTGTCCAATAACTCCAAATTTGAAATCTGTTTCGTAAGGGACAAAAGTTGTTTTCTACAAGCTTACTCATTGCATAGGCCTTATGAGTGCAATTTATATATAGTTTTTTCGTAGTTCAACGCACAGACTATCGCTTAATCAGTAATATAAAGGGTGGTGTTTCGCTTCTACACAGGGAAAAACGCTGTTTAAAAAATAAAGCACATACGGCGACGAAAAAAGAAACCCTAACCTGTTTTTACGGGCGAGCGGACCTTTCGAGTAGGGTCGTTCGGTCGGGCGAATTTTTTTCTTTTTTTTTTTCTTTTTTTCTTTTCTTGGAGATCAAATTGCCTAAATAGCCCCGAAATCTGAAAAAATCAAAAGAAAAAATGAAAAATTTTTACAAACAATTTCTAAAAAAATTTTCAATTGGGATAAAAATGGGCTAAAAACAGGCTGATTTTACATGATTTTTTGAAAAACCTAAAAAAAAAAAATCTGCAAAACTGAAAAATCAGGACGGCTGGCCCGTAAAAACCGGGTTTTTTTATTTTCGCGTCGCCTAACAAAGCACATTTTTGAAGAGGGCCTCCAATTTTCAAAATTTGAGATTTGTGCCGCAGTTGGGTTTGGGGGGGGTTTTGGGTTTAATTGTCTAGCAAATTATACCTGCGATGGGTAATGCTCAAAAGTGCGTATTTTGCATAACATGAAGCGATTTGTAATTATAATCGGGATCCCCCCTTGTGATTTAACCGCGGAACGCCAAATTTCTGTCCGTCCATTGAGAAAATAGTGCAACCTCACGAAAATTACCTCTATAACCTGATTTGCCTGAACCAAGCGAACAACTAATGGATGAGCGAGCGTAGACACATACATGGCGCTGTTTCCCGGCTGTTTCATATTGGAAAGCGCCATAATCCTAACAAAATTCCTTCTTTTGCGATACATGACATGTTCGAGCTTTAAACCACAGTCGCGGGTAGAGTTTACTAGCCAGTTAATCAACATCAATGTGTACAAAAATCCCAATTTTTTGGGTAAAATTGGAGGCGCTCTCAAAAATGTGCTGATATTATTGCTTTAAACAACCATGCTTTAACTTCATAAACAATGTGTTATGTTTTGTTTTTGTGTGTATGCTGTGTGGAGTACAATCATTGTTCAAATACTTTAGCCTATATACAAACAATATGCACTGGTGACTTCCAGCATTTATTTGCATACAGTGCATTCATGCGGTCATATTTTGGGCAGATGTGGGCGGGGTTTAGGTGAAAACACGCAAGACATTGGTTATTGCTAGCTCTAGGAGACGTATTAGATAGTTCGCCGTCACGCAATTAAGGGTTTACTCGCATGTGTATAGACCAGTTCCCAACAAACACCCTATGTCACTTCTTTTGTTGCCTGCGATCCATGCCTGCGAATCGTTATGTCCCATATTATTCAAAACCAGAGGTTCTATATAGATTAGAGAGGCAAAACGTTACGTAATCTTTAGAAATCACCGTCTCGCATGTTTTGCCGAACACAAGAAAACTGAGTACCAACAATAGAAAGCAATGGCTGCCTCCGCTTTTCCAAATTACTGATGGGTGCCGCTTTGCATATACACTAATCGGTCGTGATACAATTATGTTAGGGTAGAGGTGGCCAGGTGTAATACTAGGGTACCTGGATCATTGTGCTCAGATACTCTTTTTTATCAAATGCAAGGCGCGCTGAGGTGAAAAGATAAAGAGTAATTCATTGAGGCGGTGGTTTTTATTTAAATCAAGAGAATGAGTGTGTGTAATTCATTCGTTGTGTGGCCATGGGTAGGACAAAATTTAACCACCCAATAGCACCCAACATCCAACAACTGATATTTGGCGGATTGTTTGTAGCCAATTGGCATTATGTGTGTATACAAACACACAAACTGAAATGATTCCGTGGATGGAAGGAATATTCAAAAAATGTCAGCGTCCCAGCACGGACGACTGGGTTGGAAGACGTTCCACCCCCTTGATTAAAACTCTGATACAATTGCCCAGTGTGTCGACAGTCAGGCCGACCTATCAAAGCGCATTCCTCGTTAGGGACGAATTTGGTTGGGACAAAAGAGGTTCGATATAGATAGTGAGAGGCAAAACGTTACGTAATCTTTAGAAATACACCGTCTCGCATGTTTTGCCGACCACAATAGAAAACATAACAGATAACCAACAATAGAAAGCAATGGCTCCTCCGCTTCTTCCACAGTATGTGGAAGAAGGTGGCCGCTTTTGCATACAGTTGTCATTATTGTTACGTGGACTGTGTGACCGATCAATGGTGTTCTGTGGTGAGGTCGAGATTCAGTCTGTATTGATCTGCTGCAGACTACTGGGCGGTGTGTCTTCCTTGTGATGTCAGAACACCATGGAGTAGCAGCAGTCTCTGGCTGTATTGTTGCAATTCCTCCTCTGATCCTACAAGTCTTCTAGCGTTTCTTATGTTGGAAGGATGGATACCTATCTTTTAAGACTGTCAACCATATCATCTTGCTTTTTCATGTCAGAGTGATGGATGGTACACACTCGTTGATGTTAGGTTGAGTCTTCAGCTTAATTCTTGGATGTACAGCGGTCAGTAAACAGCTGTGAACCAATGCGTTGAGATTTGTGGCGTGTTTATGATACCAGAGCCCATGGCTGATAGTAGTGGCTCTAATACCTCATTGGTGTGAGGAACTTGTCATATAGACTTAGTCAAGTCCTCCTCGTCGTCGCATCGGGTCGTCTTTAGCGTTGTTGTCTATATGGTTGAGAATTTGGCTCCCTCTAGCTTCGGTACTTTTCTTTCTTTCGACTCAGAGACAGCTTAGATGGCTGAGAATTCATGATGTATGGTCGCTAATGATTGATGCACCAGAGACAACTCTTGAATGACATGATTGAAGGTTTTTAGAGTGTTCATGTGATAATAATAGACTTGTGTGATAAAATTTTGAGAGCTCCTCGCACACGGCTTGTCACTCTCACATGACGTCGTTACTAGTAAAATCACCACAACAAAAATCTTAATTCACCATGATTCGGGTACACTATTATTACACTGGCCACCTCTAACACATCCATTAATCATATGTATCACTACCGATTAGTGGTATATGCAAAGATTATTCATTGAGCGGTTTTTTAAATCAAGACGACTGAGTGCCATTTTCATTCGTGTGGGCCATGTAGGAACAAATTTAACCACCCATACCACCCAACATCCAGCAACAGAGAGTTTGCCTGCTTGTTTGTATCGATTGCACATTATTGTTGTAACAGACAAGCACCCAAACTAATATTTATTCCGTTCAATATTCAAAATGTCAGCGCCCATCACGGACGATTGTTTTGAATGGTTTCATCCACCCCCTTGGTTGGGACGAACAGATTATCCCTTAATTGAACCATCAAGAATGGCTGGACTAACGGTCGATATGGTCACTCATGTGATGTTTTAATGGAGACTATTTTGGTAGCGTTCAATCAACAATTTGATCTAGCGGGTCCGAGATCGCCTTCGCAACTGCCTTTTCCCCATCAATAGAAAAAATGGGAGTTTCAAAGTTGCCAAAACTGGGGCCTGTTTTTCAAATGTTTTGAAGAATTACGTCAAAAAATAATTAAAATTTTGCTCCACCGGTACAGTTAAAATGAAAGAATTTGGACTATAAACAACATTATGGGGGCTATGTTCATCATATAATCATCAACACAAATCATTTCTCTTTTTGGATCAAGTGGTAGTCCTGAAAGGACTGTTTGGGCGGTTCCTAGAAGAACCGGCGTTGAGTGTCTGCAGCTCAATTCGCAGTTTTCATGTCAAACAATGAAATAGTCCTCGTAATTCAAAGCAGTACAGTAACAGCTAGTAACATCCCTGAAACGTCAGCTACTTTAATTGTCTATTATCAGTGTCTTTGTGTTCCCGTATTGACGCGAACTCGTAATTCCCCTTCAAAGGAAATTATTGACATATCGATCAAAATCGATTTGCGGTCCTTTGTCGTTCAAAGATAATTAGGTGTTAATTGGTTCGTCCCTACCAAAGTTCGTCCTCTCCGTAGGATGTTTCCATTCAAAGATACCAGGCCCTTACATGTTTAAAACCATTGCTGTTTAACTGGTCTATAACGATTACGCAGTGCTGCACTAGTACGGGTTAGTTTCATTTTGTCAACGGGGGAATAATTTTGGTTCTTACCCCAATAGAAATTATTTTTGGTGATTAAAACAACCAACAATAATTAGACTATAATAAATGATCGACTGTATCCGTACTCTCTAATTGAAAAGGATAGTTGAAATTCATAACAACATTGATATTCCAGAAGGAATAATGGGCGCAGGGTGGAAACGGAGTACGACTTTTCTTTTATTCTTTTTGACCGATTTTTTTATTTATTAGGACCCTTAGGCAATATGGTAGTCACATTAGAGGGGTGGATGCAGAGAGAACCTAGTATCGGTTAAAGAAATCAATGTCATTTTCTAGAAAACCAATATGGCTGCCACCACTCTAGAATTCATTAAAATGGTCATACTTTTGTGCTCTATATTCAGGTTTTTCAATCACGGTGATCTGATGAACATGTACTTGATTTTAAATCATCACATCATAGCATTACATCAACAATCATATGGCCGCCCAAAATCTGTACCCGAAATCAGTTACCATAATTCATACTTTTTGTGATCGAGACATATTTTTGGCGTTTTACCCAGTAGAAAAACCTATAGGCCTATCTACTTTCATAGTTACAGGCTTTTCAATCAAAATGGCGTCCACTTGGCTGCCTTTTTAGACGTTAAAACTTACAAATTGTCATAGACTGATAATATATCGGCCGTCATCTTGAATTATAAGTATGTTGGTAAAATAAAATATATACCAGATTGAGTTTTAATGCTCAACGACATATATCTGATAGTTAATTTCACTTTAACCTTGTATTTTGTGATGCTAACTAAATAATGCAGATATATTTATCAGTGATAATGTATATGTTAAGAATTTAAAAACCTGTATAGTGGGGTACCATTCTAACATTTTTTTGTATGTTAACGAAACAAATGCGTATAGTGTGTCTAATGGTGAAATACTTCTCTTACTCTATTACTTGTAGCCTTCAATATAATAATAATGGGTGATACAACTACCTATACTACAGATATGGATGATATAATTTCTTTATACTAATACCCAACAGCAAATGTATATAAGGATTTTCACAACGATCAAATACTGATCTTAATAAGTACTAAAGCATAAGGCATACGAATAGACCGTTGAATCATGCCTCTAACTTGCCTTAAAGAGACATGAGGAGATTTCCAGAAAGAAGGCCCCCAATTTTCTCGAACCCGTTTTTTTTTAATATGTGGAATGCTTACCAATGTATTAGATCACCACCGGAAACTTTTTTGCCCATTACATGTGTAACATTTCGCGTGTACGTTTTACATTTTTGTAACAGGGTTTAAGGAGCCTAACTTCTCTAGAAAAACGCACTTTGTCAGGGGGGACGTACTTTTTTTGAACTGTATAGCATAAAGGCCTATTTAAAAGTTTTCAGTGAGTATAACTCAATCGATCTCAGGCTCTTCATTATTTGAAAACATTCATCCCATTTAGCTTCAATGGAATCAAATGGGCTTGATCTCTTACAGGTCAAGGAGGTTTCAAATATCAAGTTTCCCTTTAAAAAAAAATGAAAGCCCTAATTTTTGCAATAGTGTGCAGCTTTCCACAACACATCTTCATCCTGATATATTTGTACAAAATTCAACATTTCTAATTTCGTATTAGAGCAAAGGAAAAAAATCAGACTGTTTGCATGGAAATGAAAGCAAATCAGAATCAATTTTTGTTCGCACTAATTAAGACATTTCTGTTATCAATCTAAAGTGAAATCTTGAGGTCTGCCTTGACTCTCTATTGCGCCCTTTAAAATAGAATATGCATCTCAATTCCCAGCAGAAAAATGTCTCACAATATTTTTCTTTGATTGCATACGAATCTGAAACCATTCCCAAATAAAAAAAGGAAATAATTATTTCTCTATGATCACCAAAGGGATAATACTACACCCACGTTGTAATAATGATATCCCCTATCGATTTAAATTTGAGATTTTTCATCCCAAACATGAATTAAAAAAAGGTTTTCAGACCTAGTTTTACTGATTTTCATTCCAAGATAAAAATTAGGTGGAATAAAAATTCGTCTTAAAAAAAAAAAATCCCAAAAAAAACATTTTGTTATCTCTTATTTATATCCCCTATGGGTGTCAAAGGGCAAATTCTGAATATATGATAATTGGTACACCACGCTATGGAATCAGGGAATATATGATAAATTGGTACACACGCTATGGAAATAAAAGGATGAGCATAGACACTACACTTGATGGCGCAATTTCCCCTGCTATTTCATAGTGAAGGACTTCCAGCAGCCGTTGGATATCGGAGTTCTCCGATATTATTCTAATACAAAAGTCCTTATTTTTTTTTTTGCAACACAAAATGTTTGCTTCTAGGCATTCCAAGTTCTGTTTCTACCAATTACCATGCAACTGTGCAAAAACTCAAAATATCCAAAAATGGGTGGCGCTCGTCCCAAAAGTGCTGTTCTTGCTTTAAATGCATGGATTCAAGCCAACCACTTCCAGTTTGGTGTTAGCACATCCATGCCATAACAAAAATTTAATTTTGATAAGATTTTCTTCTTGATTGCCAGCCATGAATAACAGCAATTTAAATTTCAAAACGACTGCTTTCAGCGAATTCCTTGGTGGTGCCAATCAACTTAGCATTAGCCGATACCCCTTTGGTGACTGGAACGGGGGAAGGCTAGCTGTGAAGATGTTATCAGCTGTTTGCCATTCTGCACCACTCCCATTCAGGACTTCTGGCCACATGCAAATTGAACAGATTGGTCTCAAACCATTTGACACCGCGACGCAGGTAGCTCGTTATGTTCAAGATAACAGGAGTTGGGATCTCTCTAAATGGTCACGAGTTCCAACTTTCACTCCCCAAAGGAATGAAACTCTTGTAATCCACTCCAAATTTATGGTTTTACTTAAAAATATCGAATTTCCACTCAAAAAGAGTGAAAACCACTCAAAAAGAGTGAATTCCACTCATTTTCATGTTTCCTTCGTTAACTCCTCAAAGGTGTCCTTCGTTTAACTTCTCAAATGAGTGGAAATCCACTCTTTTTGGAGTGATTTTTACTCTTGTTTGAGTGAATTCCACTCTTTTCAGCGTTTTGGAGTGGTTTACAGAGTTTCACTCTTTGGAAGTTGCAATTTTCACTCAAAAAAAATATTACCTTTTAGAGTATGTTGGTATGAAAGGGCCACTCGCTCCTATATACCATGGTTATGTACACTACCTGTGGTTTGAAAAAAATGGGTCACTTTCAGAGGGCACTCCCCTTTGATACACCTTTGTCAGACAAGAGTGGCCAAGCCTCATTTCAATATAGGCAACTGCCAAAAATAAGGTTCGATTTCAAGCAAACAGAGTATGTAAACTACAAACCAATTTGAGTGCTTTAATAAAAACTCCGGATTTTGCAAAGATTGGGGTTACTTGTTCAACCAATGATGATCACGACTTTGGTACTTCTGGTGCCACTGACTGACCTTTGTAATTAGTGTTAAAGGTGGTGCTCCTGATCGTATTGGGACCCGATTTAACCGGAAGTAGTGTCGATTGTGATATCAGATGAAAGGCAGTATAGTTTGGCTCATTGTTTGTCCTGAAAATTTTGAGCCCCTCACATCCATTCATTTCCCAAGCTAATTAACAAAAAAATGCTGTTTAATGGTTAACCAATTCAATTCATGCAGTCTTGGAAAGGGCTTTGCAATAATGCATTATTGATTCCAGAGTTGTAACAGAGGAGTAGTCCCATTTCTGAAAATCAAATTTGAACAACGCGGGAAGGCCAAATGTTAGTGGCATTCGCGAGCCAGTGAAGCTCGGGGAACATGTTTCTTTATGTTGATTTTAGGGTACAAGAACCCCTGCTCTAAAATAAATTAGTTACCTTTGGGTTTTGAGTGCAGTTTTTTTTACCTTTATCAAATTTGATCTCAGGAAATTCAAAAAAAAAAAACAAAAGTTTACATTTCGGAAATTTTTAAAAATTTATGGCCCAAAATCCAAAGTCCGGAAAACGTTACATCTCTGCGCTTCTACCATCAAAATGCAAGTTTGTTTCTCACGGGTACATGGGGCATTATGTGCAAGTGGCAGGCTCTCATATCAATCGAGAACACCATAGACATAAATGAACAAGCCCTTTAAGTTGGGTTATCTCACAAAAAAGGATACAGAGAACAAAATAGTGTACCTCAAGAACTCACTGAGACGGCTAGAGACCGGATATCACCATCTTTTTACCAAAACAAAAACAGTGATCATCATGAAGATGAATGGTCCCTATGGAGACTATCTAATGATATTCAAGGAAGAAAGAAGTGCAAATACCAAGATCTACTGGCTGACTGGTCTACATACTACTTTCCATAGACAGTAGGAAGCAGAGTTTTGCACACATCATTGAGCATTCCTCAAGAAAGAGGAGGGACTGGTTACGCGCAGCCAAAATGGCATAGAGCGAGCATGTCATCTTGGTCAGCAGAAGCTCAAAGGCATCAGACAGATGGAGCAAGCAACTCCAGCAAGATGCTCTGAGGGAAGTGGAATCGTTGAGCGCTCACAAACCCATGTTTAACCCACCAAAGTTGGTCCAAACGCCAGAGACCTCAGCAGAAACACACTAATCTAGACAAGAGATACTGCATAGAGATGATGAATTTTTCCCTATTAAGTCACCTTCATAGAGGGAGATTTATCAGGAGTACTATCTAAACGGAATATAATTATAAAAAGTAGGCTCGAAGGTGACAGCGCATAGCCCTGGTGTTCTACAATGACATCATAATCACTCCCTAAAAATCATTAAAATTTCGTTTTAAACCAAAAATTCAGAAATTTCATCAATTTAATTTAAATAAACCTGGGCCTAAATATTTTGGTGCTTTACATTTTCACCAACAAATATAGCTTGGTCAGGATTATAACTTAGTGCAATTGATCTAGTTGATTTCCATTCATCCCGTCGTCCCACTATGCTCAATCAATTTGTATTGTGATGTCATTGCCATCGTAGTAAATGGTCGCAGCGTGACATCCTATTCTTAGTGAAATTGGCAGAAGTCACCTTAACTGCAATAAAAATACAGAAGCTTCTAGGGCTTTAGATTTTAGGTGCAATTGCAAAAATATTCAAACTTATAGTTATAGGCATGTGAATTGATTGAATTTAAAGCGGCACTGGAACATTTAACACATATGAAATTTCTTCAATTTGCTCTCAAAATGATAGTCTAGGCCAGTGGAAGAACCGAGATATATTTACACATAAAAAATAACCTACCCCAAAACAGGATAGGGACCGTGGATGAGCTAAAGACATCCAGGTTACATTTGTAGGCAACTTGTAGTTTCCATAACTTTAATCAACACAAGTGTATAATACATGAATATTTTTGACTCGTACTCACGCGAGGATATTCAAACCACAAAGCTTATAGACCGGCAAAACAGTGTGCATAGGGTGGGAAACATGATACGGCGTTTGTGTTTTCTTGTGTTAAATGCATTTTTTCGTCGTATGCTGAATTAAAACGTCGCCGAGGCGACGTAATTAACAAAATTTATTCTGTTTACCCATAGGAGGAGGAAGCTGATTGGTCTTAATCATTTCGGTGAGGGCTTTTGTAAAAGCTTTAACACACCATGCAAAAATATCGATTTTGAAAATCTGAGGGGCGCACTATTTTGCAAATGTGCCAGTGTCCTCTTAAGTTGGCTTGTAGTGACCTTTCACCCCCCTTATATATTTATATATTTTTTGAGAGACCCCACCTTCACCAACGGCACCTCGACTCACGCACATTTGAATATGATATTTTTTTGTTGTGTTAGTAATTAAAAATAATCATCTAGCGCTAATATAGGCACCTATGATGCTTAATTCCAAAGTTAGAGGTGAATTGCATATTTCGTTTCATGCAGTAAACATTTATGCACAGAGTACCATCGGTACTGTGTATAACTCAAATTATGGATCCGGAATTTTATAACAAAGTTGTATTTTCTATATGAAGGACTTCCATATGAGCTTCTTAGTATTTCACACAGTTGATTAGTATATGGACAAAGATTATGTACATGCAAAAAAAACACGATTTGTTTGAAAATATGAGTGCGGCCCTAATCGGGAAATCTCTGAGTCGGCCTTTTAAATCTAGACTTCTTGAAGCCAAGCAGAAGCAATCTGTTTAAGAATTGTTACCCGTTTAGATTATTAGGAAATAATTTCTATTACTTTTTGTCTGCAACATATAATGACATGATGATAGAAAATTGAATCTGGGATCACTTAATATATTTATTTCATATCAAAATCCAACATTGTGTGGTATTATACAGGTCATTCAACTCGGAATCACTTCAGTTAAGTATTAACTATATTTGTGTGATTTGAAAACTGATAATAAATATACGTTATCAAACTTTGTCTTTAAGGATGCCATATTATGATCCTTGGATGAACCAATCTGTGGTCCAATATAATGTGATATGAGGATTCAAGATGGATGTGTGGGGTTAATGTAAGTAGTGTAGTAGGGGGTGAAATGAAGTGAAATCCCGGGGGGGGGGTTGGGGTTGGCACAGAAAACAACTGAAAATACCACTTGCAAAGCATTATGCTATCAATTGGCACAAACACAATTAAGTTGAAAGTTGATCTGGAAACTGTCTTTCAAATGACTGTGCATGTAAAATGTACACTTGGAGAATGGCATAATCGGTACAACACCGATCCTTGGCTTGACACCAATCTGTTGATCCCATATAAAATGTGATACTTTGTTGTATTACCCATGTGATAAATTGGTACCCCCTGAAAAACACCCCTGTATGTGTCCCCCTGGCCACCCTAGTTACATCAATGATATTCATAATTGTATATTCGGGTGAGCAGGCTTCGAATTACAATTTTCGAATTACATGCAACGGTTGCATGTAACTTAAAAAAATTCACATTGCACACCTTGTAAAAAGTTATAGTCCAGGCTAACAGACAATGTGACCTTTGTATACCATATATAAAATGTTTTTCAGTGTTTTCTAGACCAGTTTTTGCTGCTGAATCTGAATCCAGTGGATGACAGACGAAAAACCTTGAGTATTTTCGAGGAGAGGAAACGCAAAAAAATCAAAATGGCCACCAAATATCACTTAAAAAAAACTCATATGTAATTGCGAAAAAAAAGTTGTCATTTTTTGCTGTCCAGTCAACAACATCCATTGTGACCAATTAAAATGTGAGCATTAACCACCAATTAAGAGATTCAATATGCGCAATACAACCAAGGCATCTGATATTTTACTACTTTTTAACGTAGAATGGTAAAATTGATCTATATACCAATCTTTCGCAATCAATCTATTAAGTGAAAAATTTGAATGGATTTCAAACAATTTGCTAACAATCAAATCAATAAACCATTCAAGATGGCTCCAAAATGGCACCATCCATTACTACTTAAAGGCAGAGCTCCCATATGGTTGTGTATATCACTATAAACTGCTTCAGAGCAATTTAAAATATCACATCACATCAAAGTGATTGATATCTGCAAGTGGATCCTAGATAGGCCTTCAATATGGCTGCAATGTCAATCAGTAAGGTCATATTCATTCACGCTGTAAGGCAAGATTAATTTTTTTGTTTTTAGGTTGGATTATCACTTCCAAAAACCCAGTAAGGGCTTCTAAGTGTCAGTGAGTCTTATGTCATCAATACCCAACATGATGCCAATGGACGCCTAAAACCTACTAAAAAAAACAAATACATATCTCTCTTAGACTTTGTGATCGGATTTTTCGACGCTTAGTAGGTGCCATTTCCAGCCATAGTGGATGCCCATCTTGGATGACATCTTATATTCGATTCCCTCTGATTCCCTAATTGATGTGTACATGACCTGATTGACTTACATGTATATACACCACATTGCAGTACTAGGTTGGACAAACAGCTATATCATTATAGCCATCTTAGAGTATCGGAAGCCATCTTGATCCTATATGACGGAATTTATTATCACATTTTAAAAAATAAATGTCTTATCATGATTTTAATTTAATTTCTTGACTGGCCCACAACAAACACCAGGACGATACATGTACCAACCTTCAGTCAGACATAGATCACGATCAGACACTTATTGTATTGGCGGCTATAATTGAATCATTGATTTCGTGGTTACAACAGAAGCCTATGTAATTGGTCAACACTGGGTGTTTAAAAACGAACAGGTGAAAAGCAACACTGAGTGAACACTAGATGAATATTTTTGTGTTTTGTGTCCATTTTGATTTTTTGCGTTTTACAAAAAATGCTCAAGGTTTGCTCGTCGGCATCCACGTTCATAATCATAAAAACTGGTCTATAAACCGTTGAAAAACTATATCTACTAAAACAAGGTTGATATAGCATCAAATCTGTATCCTGGACCTATTACATGCACAGTGCCCAGGCTAATTTAAACAGAATTTGGTGCTCTAACCTGCTAACCTTTAATTCAATATCAGACTCTTGTTTTAAATTTTAGACTATTTACAGTTGCTAAATTTATCATTTCAGCATTCATACTTTTCGTTGAAATTAGCTAAAATTGCATAGTTTTGGTATTCACAAAGTTTAATAAATTTAAATGCCACGTGCATGCCTGATACAAAGTTACTGCACAGAGGCATCTCATGCACCTTGCATTGTGTGCACCTGGGTAATTCGAAGCCTGAATTGGGAGTTCATTATTTGTGAGGGATGAGGATTAAACCTAAACAATTAACGACACCTCACACAATTGTTCATATCGTGTCATTAAGATATGGGTACATTAAACGTTTAAATTACACAAGTTAAAATCCTTTATAAAAAAAATACACTTCAGTTATTCTAGTACGGCATTATAGAAATTATAAATACTTATACAAATAGTAACTGACATTTGGGGGTCAAAGTAATTTTTGCTGTTTTGTAAAATACACGTAAAAACACACATTCAACTATATATTACATAATATATAGTGCCCGATTATATCATAATATCTTGATTCAATCACTTCATCAACCTTTGAATAAGCTAAATTACTTTAAATTCACAATTATATAATTTATCAGGCATTAAATTTTTTAAATGATAAAATCAACACATGCATTTACAATTAGCGTCTTTTCCCAAATTAAGAGGCAATGTGCATTTCGTAGGTAGGGGAGCGTTCCAATTCCCTTTTTTAGAGCCTGCCCACCGTTGGTTGCAAGTACTTTCACAAGTAACCAGTGCATAGCAGAAAAAAAATTGGGGTTCCATACATGGCCACCAAGGCCTCATGCCATTGTTTCACTTAAACTATTCAACATCCAGCCAGTAAAATCTTAGTGCTGGTTCTGATTGTCTACTCTTTTCTGATTTGTCGGTTAGTAATAAGTGATTTTGAATAATCATCATTAAAAACCCTATCCATTTTTGCACAAAGCAGAATATATGACTAACACCAATGTTAAATAGATAGAAATATTACATAACTTGATGTTGGAGCTTCATGTGCACTTCCAATACATCCACTTAGGATGGTTTTGTTTTTGGAATAGCCATCCAAGCACGTTTCTTCTGAGGTTTGAATACCAAAATCTAAGTTTAGTTACATGTATTCTACTATCGGAACCCATCTACATTTTATCAGTTATGACAAAAATACTAAATCATTTTTTATTATAATAAAGACGGCTTTCGGGTTTGTTAAATAAAAAGCTTTTGACCCAATTGTCACCTAGTCCTCGTACTTTACTCCACAAATTGCAAATTTTGGGCATCAGAAGAGATTTTGCTCATTACGCCCAGTGCATTGAAATTAGGCCGGAAATTCATGTTCTTAACAAAAACGTCTCCAAATGTCATCACCCCTCTTCAACACACACAACTTGTTCCCATGGCCAAGGAGTACCTGGCCTGGGCCCGTTACTTATTATGCATCGTTGGTGCAATACCACAAGGGATTACGCGACCGCCCACCTGGCACACTACGCAATATATTGGGCATTCGACTCATGCAACAACTCGTCAAGAGCAAATACTAGTGTTTTTTTGAAACCATTTTAAAACTATTTGTTCATGTCAGCTTCTTCTTGCATAATATTAAATATTGGATGGCCTTTTTTTCGCTGAAACAGCAAATATCACCCTCGCCAAGAACATATCAGGCTCGTCTTCGACTTGCCCAATATTTTGATCTAGGCTCGTGCGATTGTTCTGTTATCAACCCAGCCATCCAATATATATAATTATTATTTTTGTAATGATCCATGTTGGGAAAACATTGATCCAAAAAAATACCTTCTGAAATTGGATGTTTACGCCCAATTTTAATTGGGCTCACTATGAGTTTTAAAATTTAGGCCGACTACGTCTGGCCCCACTATTTTTGCAACTCAAAGGTCGACCAATAATATGGGCTGAATCATCCCATGTTATACCAAAATTTTAATCAGATGTGGTAACATGTAAGTATGTTTCCATATGAGGTAAGAAAACAACATATAAAAAGCACTACAGTGATTTGAAAAATCAGAAATCAAAAAAAACCATTCACAAAAATCAGATTTTGCATGTCGTCACATAACAAGTATAAACTTCTGTACGCGCCATTTACTCCACACATAATTGAAATGGAAATGCATCATAGTTGAACACTGCTGTTTTCCCATCTCCCATTTCTCTGCAATTTTGCAGTTGGAAAAAAATCACCTTATTAGAATTCCACAGACTCATCCTTCATGTTTAAGCTCACCTCCTATTACAATGTCAAATATTTTTTAGTCTTTTTGGTGGCTCACACTGATAGTGTCTTTATACTTGGAAGTCATGCATAAATATTCAAAAGTCAGTTTGAAACAATTGGGATCATTTTTCTGGGTCCTCCATATACATGTCCTCAAGATGGATATCCCAAGATTGTTTATTGCTTTCATTTACATTCTTAAACCTCACACATATACATTCATAGAACCATTTTCTTAACATCACTCAACAATCACAATGACTACAACTTTCTTCGTGAATTTGTGATCGATCTGGGAAAACCCACCACCTGGTGGGAAATTTATATTTTGAGATTTTACTACTATCACACTGCAGAGTTTAAATATTAAGTTTTCATAAACTGTTTACTTCTTTCTCTTTGTCTTTCTTGTCTCTTTACCGAACGTCAAAGTTACAGCTCATACACTGACAAATAAAGTACACAATATAACAGATTTTTAAGCTATTTTCCTATTTTTTCTCACAACTGTGCTGTGCGACATGTGGCGGGTTTTTCCAGATCACTCACATTTGAACTATATTTCATACAATCGTTGCCTGCATCACATACTGCTGGTCGTATTCCATTTTTAGAGTTTTTTTGGCGAAATTTGCCTAATTAATTAAATATTCAGAGTTCTTGCCATCCACAAAGTTTTTTAAATATGAGATGCCTAATAATTTATTACTTTATCTTAAAGATTCTTGTCGTCAGTTTCCTTCAAATCTCTATCGGTATTCCTCATACTGTCGGTATTTTGAATCGCCATTCATTTACACGTGTTTGATAGAGCGTTCTAGTTGCTGATCCCAAATAAATGATTTCACATACAGAGCTATTTTGACGTATTCGAATCGTTTCTTTCGTAAACAGGCTTTTCAACATAGGTATCTATTGACGTGCATTGAAACTTAACGGTGTAATAGCCAGTGATAATGTTTGCATAGACATATTTGTGATTCACATACAGACTTATAACTTTGTTAGCCTACTTATGATATCTATTGTTAGTTTGAGTTGCCTTCATGTTTTATCGAACTTTTTAAATGGTTTTCTTCAAAAGTCAATGATAGATTTTCTTTTATCTTCGTTTTAACCAATGGACATGAAATGCCTTTTAGATTTTTGAATTGCGATTTCGTTCTCGGAAAACCTTTTTTGTAAAATCCGACAGTATGTGATGTGGGCGCCGAATTACTGTTATTAACATAAAAGTACTACTTTGTTCCTTTGCAAATCCTAGTTTTTGAATAAACTGTTAACAAAAGGTCATGTAATGCAATATTTTAAAAACTACCTTTCACCTATTTCGCTTCTGCTGGAATGCTAAGGTTTATATCATTTTTTTTGAGAGTGTCAACAATCAGTTTTGAATTTGGAATTTTTCTTTGGAACATAAGCTAAAAATATCCAGGCACTGAAGTAAATCCACACTAACATTCAAACACTTGTACAAAATTTAGTGTACCGGTCTCTCCTTAACATAAATATGAACCATGTCTAGCACAGAATAATCCCATTATTCTATAATACCCAATTCTGCATCATTTGAAAGGCAACAAATCAATAATTTTTTCACCCAAATTTAAAATGCCCAGTGTTCCGTTTTAAAAGCTAGTGTTTTCGTCATATTAGCAATAACCATTCTTCGATGAAACGGACATTTAAAGTTTGTTTAAAGATCTTAACCTGCCGATCACAATTTCGTAAATGGTCATGATCCCTTCCACTTTTGCACAAACATGCCCAGTATTTAAATAAATTATGTTTGCATTCTCTTGGTTTACCACTTTGCCGGTAACAAATTACTCCAATAACAACATCAACTCTGAACCAAAATTGAGGACATCCTGAAGAAACTGATAATGGCTTTTATAAGATGACCCTTGCAATGACTAAAATAAAGCATCACAACTTTACTTACTATTGAGGGTGATGCGGCACAATCGGAAACTTTGCATTTTTTCAGACCATTCATGAATTTCTTTCTGCCTTTTCATTTCACCACATTTTCCATTACTAGGTCCAGCCTGAACCGGGGAGGGGAGTGGGGGGCAGACACCCCAAAATTTCAAAAGCCCCCCCAACCCCTAGCCCATATTTGCTTCAGCGGTTCATTGTTGTGGGCTCAGTCAACTTGAAACCATTCTAAAACTATCAAACTAGATTCTGATCGCAGACTGCCCTAGATTTTTCTAGCCAGTGTCTCGCCACGAGGCAGTTTATCAATGAAACTGCAATCGATATCACTCATTTGCGCCACACTTTTGCCGACGGGATGTCGTAATTGCAACGTCATCCTTAAGTCCATTAATGGCCTAGGCCCGGTCCAGTGGAAAGGGTTAAAAAGGCCAAAAAAGAAGCAAAAATAATTTTTTATTTTCTTGTTGACAAACGCTTAACATTTCAGTAAAAAAGGTCCACTTTGCCAAATTTGCGCCCCCCCCCACCACACAAAAAAAAAAATCCTGGTTACGTGCCTGGGCATATGGCATAAAATCTTTACTTTTTGAGTCGAAAGGAGCCATGGTGACTCCCCCTAATTTTAAACAGTAAAACATGCAATACGGTGAGGATTGATGCAATGGCTCAAATAATAAATGAAGGCTTGCTTATACTCAATGATGACCACATCATTAAAATTACTTTCATAAATACTTTATTACTAGTACACTCCATTTATTTATGTACAGAAATTGAAATATATGAATAACCTAATAAACAATTTTTAACGTTCTTAATTTCTTAATTCAAATCATATTTTGAAAGCCTTTTCTCTGTGAATTGCATAATCTCATGTTTCTGTTTTAAAAAAAAAGAATGATCTGTCTTCCTTTTTGCATATGTTACTATTATTGTTTTAACTACTTTTTAAATTTTTATTATGGCAGCCTTTTTCCCCTTTCTGTGTAATCAATAGCTGCCATTTGGTCAGAAATTCCCATCAACAATATTATTAGATGATGCCAAGGTATCGCCGAAAACCATTTCAGAGCTACTGACTCGAGATAAATTAAAGGGCTTAGCAGCGATTTGCTAATCCGAAACATCGAAATAAATCATCAAAATTCAGATTGTATTATTTTTGTTACCCGACGGGATTGTTGCTAACCAAACCTGCAAATGGTCGCCGTGAAGAATCCGCGTATTAAAGGCAAGGCAGTACTTTTATCTGATCGGTAATTTCTATATGTGTGTATCAAATTCCGACTTGAGATCACAAAAGCCTTTTCCAGTGAAGATCACAGAGTTTCCGCGTGAGATTGTTGCACCATGAGTAATACAATTTGACCCTCAAAACACCAAACATTATTGATCTTTGTTTATATTGTTACTGGTTGTAAAACTCCAATAGCTGTTAGTGCAGATTTGAGACGGTCTTCGCTCTTATGTATATTGCGGAAGACGGTATGACAAATTTCCTCAAATACTCATTTTTTCACTATGTAGTAGTTTGTTTCTACGTTAAAGCAGTTACATGGAATTTTTCCCGACGTATCCCTGATTTATAAGTTAAAAAACACGCATTTCCACATTTTTTCGCTTCTCTCATTATCGGTGCTAATCCCTTTAAGTTAGGCCTAATACATTGGGCAGCACACAGATCAATCACAAGGCAGCTATATACAAGGCGAACTAGTATTTACGCGATTGCTGTAAAAATGTCCCCGCCGAATATCGCGATCGCTAAGGACAACTAAAGCTGCACCAGTCCACCCTTAATTTTGGACATCACTGATCACTCGCTCGCCAAAAATAACTTGAAAAGACAAATGGTTACTCAAGTAGGGCTTCGAAAGACTCAAGAAATTCTTGGAAATGTCATCATGCAAGAAATCCCTGAAAATTCACTAAATGTAGTACAAATATGATAATTTACTCAATTTGGCAACACTATTTTTGAAAAAAAATCATGTAAAAACATTTTACATTTGGGACCATACAGGGTCTGGAAAGCGACGAAACATTGAATTTTACGTATTTAAACCATGTTCCAGGGACAAATGTAAAACAGGCTGGCAACCCAAAAAAATGACCCACGTGTAACCACCAAGAACTAAAAAAAACTCGCCCCAAATAGAATCAGGTCGAGAACTCCTCAGCCAGCTTTCCTTCCACCAAGTACATCATATGCGCTTAAGAACTCCGAAAAGTTTTACACAAGCCTTGCGGGAAAATTTCATAAATTATGCAAATTAGATACTTACTTAGCAATTTACACACAAACTCTAATCAGGTTGAGAAACCAATCAAACCGCTTCTTTCCACCCAAGTTAAATCATCGTAGCCCTTACGGAACTCCAGAGAAATTTCAGTGAAATATTGATCTTTTCCCTTGACCTTTTTCGCCTACCCATGACAGCCCCAGGGGGAGGACCATGGGAATGAAGTTACTTGTGAGTAGTGGGTATCCCCTACATATACACAAAGTTTGGCTACTTATGTTCATCCAGAACAAAAGATATGGGGGGAACAAATGTTTCCAGGTAACCAAGTTTATCACGGACATTACAGACATACGGACATACCGACATTTACGGGACATACGGACAGACAGACATACGGACATACGGACGGAGCGCCCATTTATAGTCCCCCCGAACTTCGTTCGGCGGGGACAATTACACTACATCCTTCTTGCACACTCTACCAATAATAACCAATCACATAGACGAGTGCACGATACCCACAATGCATCTCGTTTTGTGCCCATTTCCATCTGGGAATTTGTACCAGCGGTTATGTTTACAAAAAAATTCTGAGTTTGTTTGCGCGTTGCCGGACAGTGCCTAAAAACTACAATACAAAGTACCTTTCACATGAAGTTAAACTTACAAACATGTGGAGAATATATAGGACCCCCAAAACAACCGAGGCATGATGTTGTGAAATTTTACGAATCAACAAACATAATGGTTGGTTATTTTCGATCGGACCCGCGGCCGCCCTACTTGTTACCTGCCGGACGATTACAACAATATTTGTGTAAAAGACACAGATAAATTTCTGATTATTAATTAGTAAGCACCGGACCGTATGTTTTTAGCTGACTTGCGGCTGATACAAGTTCCCAGATGGAAAATGGGCACTTACGAGATATGCCATTATGGGTGATGTTGCAATCGTCTATTTGACATCTTACTTTCGGTTCCCCAGATGCATTCAAAATAGCACTATTGCAACAACCCGTGCATGTGCTATGCAAGTTATTATACAAACATGCGTAATATTTTATGCATAAGAATGATGAGCATGGTGTATTTTGATCAGGCAGCCAACAACATACAATAATCCACATTTTTGCCGTCCATTTCAAAATGGGCCTGCTCATTTTGATCCGTTAATATCCTTACATTCCTGTATCATGCATGAACGCAAACCTTTTCCAATGTGTACTTTCAAGCACTTGTTTACGTCGATTTAAATTTCAGAAGTCAACTGGTGATACGCATGTATACTTGCATTGTGTGTGAGGTCATCAGAGCAAATTTTGCCCTTAACATTAAGTAACATGTACCCCCAAATATGAAAACTGGATTGTGGCCATAACATTGTGCAGAAGTACTTTCCAGGCGACAGGCGCATTTTATGGAAATATTCGCACCTGAGTGTTAGTTTTTGGCTCATAAAACCTAGGCAATTAATGGATTTATGGTAGCAAATGTGCACCCACGCGTGCTTATTTCAAGGCTTGTTGTACCTGTAAATAATTGTGTGCATTCACCTTGGAGATATTGGAAAGCTTCCCCTTACTGATTTTTGCAAAACACAGGAAAAGAACATGGAATGCCCCCTTTCTTCACTGCTTTAAACAAGACAGAGAAGTTTGTTAAAGGACAAGTTGAGAGTTGATTACTGATGCTATCTTAATTTCAACAATGTTTATGTTAATAAAGGAATTATCAAGCAAAATCACTAGTAAAAAACTGTTATGATGGACAGGTTAAAAGGTCAGCATACATTGACCAATTCACATCCACGGATAACAGCACAACGGTAATAGCAACACAAACACACCAATCCAACTCACTTCAAAATAAGTCAAATTTCAATTCACACTTGGAATCTAAATTAACTTTAACCACACTGAAAAATGTTTCAAAATCTCTCCTATTACAACTGTATTTACTATAACCCTCATCTGACGGCATAAACAGTTTAGAGCCATACTGTGCAGAAAATTTTCACAAATGTTCCATATTTTCTCTTGGGTGCATATCAACCCCCACAAATTCGACTTCGACAGCTACCATAACTTTGACAGCATCGGTAGCCTGGTTGAAGATTGCTACCTTCTTGATAAAAATGACCGGAAAGATGAGGAAAAAGGGAAATATGATTACCTGGACGCTTTTTTACGAAGTTTGGCATTTAGCTACCTTGAAGGCAAAATTCATTGGGAAAGGTTTGGTTTTTTGTATAGGAATTGGTGACTAGACAATTTGGGTGGGGTGTTGGCAATTCTGATGTTTTAGAATGCGTTGAGTAATAAAAAGGGTGGGGTAAAATAATAAGGATGGGGTGGTATTGACACCCACTACCAACTAAGCATAGTGCTAATGGTACTCATATTGTTTCGATGGAAAAAGGAGGAACGATCTAATCTGTTGGTACCAAAATCACATTTGTTTTGAATATTGACCTGTCTTATTATGCATGTTGGTACTTCTTCTTCTTTCCTAAAAAGGTGGTGGTTCCCACCCCTTTCCATAATTTTGGGATCACCCGGTACCTTACCTATACTCCAATGGGCGTTTGTTTTTGCATGAAAAGGAGGTAAAATGTCAACTGACAATTATACATTAAGAAATGAATTTGGAACTGAAAATGGATTTAGTATGGAGCCAAAAAAAAAAAATAAATAAATAGATAGTGGGGCGGTAACCTCCCACCCTTTCGGTAGACGACAAGGGTTTAATTAGCCCGGACATGCAAGTAAAGAAATGGATTTTGTATCAACGGCTTTTGTAAATATTCTGGCTTTTTAGGACATAAACTTAGAAAATGGTGATCTTATTTGGATAATCTTTTGTTTAAGAGCCAAATCAGAATATGGTTTCTCCATGCGTCTGTTTGAATCACCATTACTTTAATTGGCATTACAATATGCATTATCACCTGGGAAGGTTTTGGCACTTTTTGGGACTCCTGACAGTTGATATCTCAAGATTATGGCCTTTAATATTTTTTAATTAATTATTACCGCAATAATAGACAGTAAATTATATTCCATAGTTTTATTTAGTAGATAAAATATTTTTACATCTCAAACATATTTTAGAACCATTTTCAAAGTACAAAAAGCAATTTTCCTGAAATAATGACATGGTGAAAGGGCAGGACTCTAAAAAATTACCAGAAGTTACAATGCCAGTTCACAAATGAACCTACGCCATGGAGACAAACTACAATGTTACCTCTCCTCATCCCAATTGTGCCAGTGAGCTTCGCCCAAAGCACTTGAGTCTCATTCTTCATCAGAAAGCTCGCTCTCTCATCCTCATCCTCACTACACTCTGAACTAGTAATAGTGTAGTTATCATTCTCCAATCTCTCTCTATACCTGACTCATCTCCGAGGTTTAACAACCAGATCCATATCGCGACGGAACACAAGCATTACCCAACACAGATGTTTGACTCTCCTCAACCGTCCTTACCTGTAACTGCGTGCACTAACCAAGACTTTCATCACTTCCTACTGATGCTTATTTTCAGTTCGTAGTACCCCCTTAACTTCTCACCTGCACATTCTCTCCCAATTTCACGCGATATCTTCCATCATCCTGTTCCCTGTGTACCTGATTTCACCTTTTCCCACCGTTCTTTCCTCTAGGCTGCCTAGTTTTCTTTGACGATTTTACCCCTTTCTTGATGACTGGTAGAATGCATTCCGTGCCACTGGCTCGTCTGGAACCATTAACGGGCAAGAAGTTTGCCACCCACCTTCTTGGTTTGCGTTTTTGGACTCCGAGATGAAGCTTGCGTATGTTGAGATACTCAGGCATCTGACAGTTGAGGTCGGTTGATATGTCTGACCATCTATGCACAAAAATTGAATCAAAATATTGTTATTTACAATGTATCTTTATAACAAATAAGATTGTTTGCTGTTTACCTACCAACCCCAAAAAAACAAGCACTTTATTTAGTTGTCACGTGTATTTATCGTCTTTATTCAGTGCGAATCATTTTCTCTGACCTCTATATAATATTTGTCTAATCACTTTCTAGGGTTTTGTTCATTTACTTATCCTCGCGTGCCATGCATTGAGTTGTGCTTCATCATAGATTCTGCCAGAAATCATGCATAAAGGCCCATCCCTTCAAAATATATAATTTGGCTGTTTGAAACTCTGAAATAAAAGACTGAGATACATTAACGCTCGTTTCACTGGTATTCACATAAACACAGGTCCCCTGTGGTCTAGTGGTAAGTCTCATGCCTGG
>JAMKCH010055337.1:0-22620 GCA_023653785.1 Ophioderma brevispina | reverse complement strand
GACAAACTGGTCACAATGGACAAGTACCATGCAACAGAAACTTTTGACATGACCCAATTGGTGTCAAGGTTCAAGATGGGTCAACAGGGGTCCACACGTTAACCATGCAAAAAATCTAGAAGTAGTCAATCTCAAAACTAATGCGGTCATCTTGTAGGACTTGATCAACACTACAAACCAAAAATCCAATTATGGCTTTGTTCATATGACACATGATTTAGAGGTCAGAGAGGTCAAAATACTCAAATTACGTTACACTTCAAATCACTAATCCTTTGATAAACATTACATAGTATGATCACGTGACTCATGTACGTGGTGCTGCTGGTGGCCAAGCTTGAATCAACACTTCAAATTATGTTTACACTTCAACATCACCCTATCTTCTAAAGATTAAATAGTATTATCAGGGACTCATGTTACCGGGTGTCCAATAAAAGGAAAACCCTCGAGCGCCCCTTCTATTCACGAAGAGAAAAGAGGTAAACATACAAATTAATACATCATTCTGAAAGTGCATTAATTAGGTTCCGACCACCGAAAAGATCTTCAAATAGGACACATATTGACCCGAGTTATGGCCGATTGAAAATTTGTACCACTTTTTCATTTTTATCCACGGATTGTTACTGTCTAAGCTGTATTTAGACAAATTACACCTTCTCCAAGCAAGTTCTTTCGTCATGGTTATTGTCGTTTTTGTGAAAAAGACCAGTTCTGATATTGATAAGGTTAGTTTCAATATCAGAAATTCCAAGATCTTGCCTAATTCTTCATTTTACTGTGCTACTCTGAACCCCCATCCCACCACACCCCCCCACTTTGCTGAGGACGGAGGCAGGCTTGCGCTCTCTTTTCCATTTCAATAATTGACTTCTAATCATCTGTACGTCGGCTGATTTCAAAGGGCAGTTGGTTATTCTACTGCGAAGTTCTGGCAAGTTTGCTGGTGGGGTGGTGGTTCCTGCTCAAATGTTTCCCCTAGGCCGAAGTCTAGCGGAGTAAATCTGGAGATTTTCGCAACAGAATAACCGGTGCCACTTTGCAGCATCCGACGGACAAGAACGATTAAACTCGTTTATGAACATGGGAAAGAGAACGCAAGCCTGAATCCGTGTCAGAGGCAGCCAACTTCCTCAAGTAGGGGGAAGAGCATCGCAGTAAAGAAGAATGAGGGCAAATCTTGGAATTTCTAATAATTGAAACTAAACTTTTCAATATCAGAACTTGCTTGTCGCAAACAAAAACAAAAGAAACCATGAGCAAAGAATGAGCTTGGAGAAGTGTATGTCTAAAGACTAATGAAGAGTACAATCCGTGGATAAAATTGAAAAAGTGGCTAAAAATTTTCAATCGGCCATTAACTCAGTCATATGCATCCTATTGGAAAGATATTTTCGGTGTCGGAAAACCTAATGTAATGCACTTTTTCAGATGTGATTAGTGTATGGATGACTTTTTTCTCTTCGTGAAATAGAGAGCACTTTGAGGGTTCCTTTTTTTGGACACCCGGTATGTGAGCTTGTAGTTTGACATCCCTACAAAAGTTACTTAATGATGAAATTTTTATTCAAAGGTCATTTGGGGGGGTAAAGGAGTCCAGGACGTGATTTCACTAAAAATGCCACTTCTACATGTTCTGGTCTGAGTACTCTTGACTGTGTTCAGAGCTGATACAAAGATCTACGTTTCTTCTTTACAACAGTCGAGGACTCGACGTGTTTTTTCTGTACGGTTTCTGCGTCGTTTATTGCTTTCGTCTTGTTCTGTCTTCGTATTGTCGTTCTTGCTGTCTTTCTTTTTTCTTCTTTGCGGGCTTTCTTTCTTTCTGTCAAAATGCTAATATCGCAGACAGGAAATCCCATAATAACCAAAAACTGGTCACATAGGACAGTTACATGCACAGAAAGAAACTTTTGACATGACCCGATTGGTGTCAAAAAGGTCACGATAGGGTCAAAGGGTTCAACAACGTTAACCATGCAAAAATCTTAGAATAGCTGTAAACACTTAAATTAGCAATTTTTTTGAAGGGCGCCCCCAATTTTTCAAAAATTTGGCGATTTTTCACACGGTTGCATTGATAATGGCTAGTAAAACTTATACCTGTGATGAGTAAGCTCGAAAATGTCTATGAGTCACAAACGAAGGAAATGTTGTACTAGCATAAGTATTATCGGGGGGATCACGATAATATTCAACGGCGGCTTGGAACGGCTTCCGAATGCGAAATAGCCGGAAATAGCGCCCCATGACGTGTCTACGCACATCCAATAGTTGTTTTTTTAATAGTTGGGCAAGTCAAGTTTAGATGTTATTTTCCTCGTGGGTGGCATCAGGGACGGACATAAAGTAGATTTCACGGTCTGCCGTAAGTCCAATTGGGATCCCAATTCTAAAATACGCCATTTTTTTAGCATTCTGTGCGCCGGTATAGTTTCCTAGACAATTACCAACGTAACTGTGCAAAAATATCAAATTTTGAAAAATGGGAGCGCTTCCAAAAAATGTGCCAATTATTGCTTTAAATCTCAAAACGAATATGTCATCTGTAGGACTTGATAAACACTACAAAAGTCAATCATGACTTTCATTTCAATTGAACCATGGTTTAGGGGTCAAAGTCCAAAATACAATTACGTACACGTCAAAATAACTACTCCTCCTACAGATTAAAGCAATTGATCGGTGAGTCATGCATTGAAATTATAGTGAGCCCCTTTACAAAAGTTAGGGGTCAAGAGGCCAATATGGGGTCATCTGGGGTCACAGAGGTCAAACATAATTTACTGTTGTGTAAAATTAAAATAAGGGCAAATAGTGAAAAAAATCTTTTTATCCCACCCTGTAGTACTTGATGAGAGGTCCAATATAAAAGTCAATCACCCCCCTTGACCCATCACAGACCCATGGGTAGGGTCAAAGGTCAAAATACATCAAATTACGTTATAATTCAAAATCACACTACGCCTTTACAGATTACATAGTATGATCACGTGACTCAGGTATGTGATGCGTTGACATCCTCCCGCAAACGTTACTAATGAAATTTTGATCAAGGTCAATTTGGGGTCACAGGAAGTCCAGGACCTGATTTTCACTAACATGCTTCTTCTACAAGTTTCGGTCTGAGTACTCTCGACCCCCCGGGTTCAGATCTGTAGACGATTTCTAGTTCTTTCTTCTTTCTGTCAACATTGCTAATATCTCAGAATGGAACATTCCGTATTGACCAAACATGGTCAAAAGGACAGTTACATGAACAGAAACTTTTTGACATTGACCCAATTGGTGTAAAGGTCAAGATAGGGCACAGGGTCAACAACTTAACCATGCAAAAAATCTAGAATTAGCTCAAATCCCAAAACTAATGCTTAATCTTGTAGGACTTGATCAACACTACAAAAAAGTCAATTATGACTTGTCATATGACACATGATTTAGAGGTCAGAGTCAGAAATATTTCAAATTACGGTACACTTCAAAATCACTACTCCTTTTAACAAATTCCATAGTTGATCACGTGACTCATGTATAGGGTGCAGCTTGACATCCCCCACAAAAATTATATTAAGGACATTTGATCACAGGTCATCTGGGGTCACTAAGGTAAAGACCTTTACTGTGTGAAAATTAAAACAAGCGTCAAAGTAGAAAATCTTTTTGCCATTCTGTAGACCATGGAGAGGTCAATAAAAGTTTCCATTCTGAGCCCATCACATGACCCATGGTTTAGGGGTCAAAGGTCAATTAATCAAATTACGTTTACACTTCAAATCACTACTCCTTCTACAGATTACACAGTATGATCACGACTATGTATGTGGGCAGCTTGACATTCCCCCACAAAAAGTATTAAGGACATTTTGATCAAAGGTTCATCTGGGGGTCACTAAAGTTCAAACTCCTTATGGGTCAAATCTTAAACAAGGTCAAATAGAAAAAACTTTTTATCCCATCTTAGTGGACGTCATGACGAGGTCAATTAGAGTCATCATGACCACCACACATAACCCATGGTTTCGGGGTCAAAGCGTCCAAAATACATCAAATTTACGTTACACTTCAATATCAATACTACTTCTACAGATTACACCGTATGATCACGTGCTATGTATGTGGTGTAGGTTGCCACCCCCTACAAAAGTTATCTAAGAGTGTTTTATCAAAGGTCATTTGGGGTCACAGGAGTCCAAGACCTGATTTTAACTAAAATGCTACTTCTACAAATTCCAGTGTGAGTACTCTCGACTGTGTTCAGATCTGTATACAGATCTAGTTTTTATTTCGTTCGTTTTATTCTAAATGATTCCTATCCTTATAAGTCAGCCAATACACGAACAGAAACCCTTAGCATTTAATATAAATTTGCCTACCATTATGTATCCTAATATTAAGCATACTTGAATAATATAACCCCATTCGAATATATATTGCCGGATTTAACGTTAAACGATAACATTATTTCACGTGTAAGAATATGCATGGTGTAGACAGACTTCTCCTACATACTGTAATCACAAGAAGCAATCTCCTGAAAACCTAGATTTAGCAACCTCTTGATTGAAGTGCTGTCTTAATTAATTTGGGTTTCAACCTCGCCCTGTTGTGGAAGCAGGTGTTACAACGTTGAATGTCTCAAGATACGAGTGTAGTAGTACTCACGTACAAAAAATCCACCCTGGGGAAAGAAACCCCGTCAGCGCCATAGAGCGTTGTAAACCAACTTTGGCTATGATTACACTTTCAATATTCAATGAAAACGGCTTTTATAGCTTTGTGCAACATAAGATTACAAATACTTTCTGCAAAATAAATTGGTCTTTACCTATACCAACACGAGATCATTACGAATTACCATTATTCCATTGCAAATTCTTAGGCTTAGGAATGATAGGAATCATCTTCATTTCACTCCTAAGAGAGAGAGAGAGAGAGAGAGAGAGAGAAAGAGAGAGAGAGAGAGAGAGAGAGAGAGAGAGAGAGAGAGAGAGAGAGAGAGAGGCGAATGAGGCAAATTGCCTTGCCTAAGTATATAACATGTTGATCGCAGCGGGACTCACCCTCATAACCCTGACACCATGATATAAGCGCTCTATCCACCGGATCACACAATGACATGTCGAAGTTAAACTTAGAACCATTGTCTATACATGTATTGAAGAATAACACCACGATATAATTGACTGTTAAGGTCCTATCGTGTCAAAGAACAATTTGTCGGAGCAACAGTTCATTAATGAATCATTTCGGATTTCTATATATTCAACCCCCACATCTTGTGGGTTTACCCTTCTTTGAATAGCCTTAGTGTCATTTCATTGTATAGATGGAGCGTATAAATATCAGAATTATATAACTGCACAGAGCCCAGGCAATCTAAATGAATGACGACATAGCGGCTTGGGCATATTCCATGTACTTTTGAAATAGGTAAATGGATATTAAACAAATAAAACAAATAGAGTAAAATCCGAATTAATTGCAATAGGAACAGTGAAATTAACGAAAAAAAATAAACAAATAAAACAAAGAAACAGGAACGATATGGTAACAGTTTGCTCGCTGAAATGGAAACAGGCGAAGTAAATTAAGGTCAGAATTATCTTAATGAAGTTGAAGAAAGAGGTAAAAATTACAAACGTATTGAGCACGTGCGTAGAAGGGGCAGCGTTTTGCACGCGAGGATACTATTCTTATACTTGATGGGAAATAGATCTGGACTTGAACCACGGTACCTCGTATCCCATTTCTGCTCATCACAAACACATGGGTTATTCTCTAAGCAGGTTGATTAGAGAGCTATTTGGTTTGATGGACTCACAATCCGATATCGCCTCATAGCGGCCACTGGTAAAAGTGGTCATCCCGTTGGTCATTGGAAATAATGTAAACCACAATCAAGACGTTGGAAAGTTAGTAAAATGATCCGAAGAAGAGAGTGCAATAATCTTCATGATAGTATTCTTGTAATTACTGCCCATTATTAAAATTAGAGCATTCTGATTGGTTAATTTACTGCCCATTTTTCTGCAATAACAGGTCGCGAATGCACTTTTCTTAATAAATTAAGCTGTTTTAGGTTATAGAATTAAAATAAAGGGTTTGCACTCTCCTCGGCCCATTATTTATATTTCCAACCTCGGACACATTATTCGCCCATAAAATTATATACTGCATCACTCTTTATTTCTTAATTATAAATGGCAATAATATCAGTTTGATTATTTGCAACTCGATTAAGGGCACGGCACGTGAAAATAACATTATGCAGTTTATTGGATTCGATACTTCTCCATATTTTTATGTTGTTGCAATATGTCCACGAAGAAAGAGGTCTGGAAGATCACAGGGGGTGGGGTGGGTGGGGTGCTCAGGGGTTTGTTGGGTACCCATGCTCGTTCCAGGGTTTCTGAAAGTGACCCCTAACGGGACCAATTTTCAGTGAAAATATACCCCTAACGGGACCAATTTTGGGTGAGTTTTCAGTGAAAATATACCCTAACGGGAGCAATTTGTAGTGAATTTAACCCCTTGTGGGGCCTGTTCTCAATACGTGAATAAAAGATATACCTTTAAAATAACAAATATACAAGAAAAATGACACTTGTGCTACTGCATGAAAAATTACACACTCAGAGTTATTTTGCTGATATGTTTAGGTTAATTTTTCCTATTTGTGTCATTGAACCAGTCACAATCACAACTGAATTTGATACCCCTAGCGGGAATAGAACTTGGTTAATGTGAATTTGATACCCCTAGCGGTAGTCCCGCATTTGCAGCTAGTCCCTCTTTTTTGGAACGAATCCAAGACCCCCCTCGGAAGACCCCGAATATTACAAAAATATATCCACTCGAATCCACGACACTGTGATTAATTTGGCATTAGGATAGGGGAATTTAGGAGTTCAAACAGTCTTTGACATTCGACCTGTGTCTACATTTTGTTCGACAAGCTGGAAGAGGTACAAGGGTTCATAAGGGGAATTATATTTTTGAATAAAAGCCACAATTTAAAACCCCTCTGACAAGTCACCCCTGTTGTGCCGATATTGGAGACAAAATACCAACGCTTGATTCATTTTGAATTTAAATTTCAAACCCCAAACCAACAAGCGAAACCTGAAAACTTAACCATTATATTTTTTGTTTGTTTAAAACAATATTTTAAAAAGCGACCAGCTTGTGCCAGGCATACCTTAGAGGGAAATTTCTGACGGCGTTTAAGGGGAATGGACAATATTATCACCGACAATACACTTGTAATGGTTGCTTGCTTGGTTGATGTATCCATGATTTATGTGATTGTAAATGACCACACTAAACATACACATATAATACTCTTTGAAATGTTTGTAATGCAATCAGAAGGTCAATTCGTGGCCGCTCTGGGCGCACTGATGTCACACTAGCTTATCTTTTCTAGTATCTCGCAGACGGGACGATGCTGCAGAGAAGAAAAATGTTGGTTTTATAAACAGCCCAGTGGGTGTCGGACGTAAGGTCAACAAAGTAGTTTGGTTGCGATAACATTCCAGCTAACATTGTCTTGACGTGTTACGACTGTCCACCTCAGTGTAAGTTACCACCAGACAAGCCACAAGGCATGAGCCAAAAATACTTCATCTAGACCAAGTACTGTCTGGAAAATCATCTTCATCTATAACCACCCCATTTAAAACAAAAATTGAATTTAAGGTTAAATTTAGGAATAGGATTAAGCTATATGCAAGTATTATAGGAGGACGTGTGTAGGGTTAGGCGCTAGGCTCAGCCTGGCGTTTGGTTCCAGGGTAGTGAAGTAATAATAACCGAAATATTTTGACAATGTGGAAATTACCCAAGACCTTTATTGTCCACTGTTTATTTAAGCGACGGAGCATTGAAGGGTAGTGTCCGTACATGTAGTAGAAGGATAAGCAAGAAACCCTTTTGCATTAATGTTATAATTATACCAAAAATCCGTCTACCTTTGCTAACCATATCAATTTTATCATTTTAATATTTATGTTGTCGAATGTGTAATGTCAGGAATAAGCAGAGGGCAACATATTGGGACATATTAAAAAGGGGAACAAGTCTTAAGCGTGACGTCCGCAGATGTAAACCTCCCTCGGAACATACAACTATTGCACCTCACCTTCGTACTAATTGTTTTTGCCAAATACGTGATGCTTGACCTTTGATAAATACATGAAACCCTGACTACTGCAACACATTAAGTGAATGCTTATGAAGGATGAAGGGAAAATAGCATGAAATACATTTATCTTCAACGGGTTTGTGTTATTTTACAGTATTTTGGTATTTTGTATGTTCAAGATTTACTGTGAATTTCTAGGTAGGAAATACTTGGATAAAGATAAAACTTGTTAATCAGCACCTAAATAATGAGTGTGAGTCTCATCTGTTGATGATAGCACTTGTAATTTGATGTGCTTGTGTCATCCCTTGTAATTTATTGTGAATTTATCGTCTACTGTAGATAGCACTTGTAATTTGCTGTTGTGTCATCTACTGTACATAGCATTGTCATTTATTGCATTGCAGATGTGTGATCTATTGTAGATAACACTTGTAATTTGTTGTGCATGTGTCATCTACTGTAGCTAGCACTTGTAATTTGTTATGGATGTGTCATCTACTGTAGATAGCACTTTCAATTAATTGCGATGTGTCATCTACTGTAGATAGTTGTAATCTGTTGTGGACATGTCATCTACCAAAGATAAGCATTTGTGCATGTGTCATCTACTATAGATAACATTTCTAATTTGCTGTGCGTGTGTCATCTACTATAGATAGCACTTTTTATTTATTGCGACGTGTCATCTACTGTAGATACACTTGTAATTTGTTGTGCATGTGTCATCTACTATTTATAGAATTGTAATTTATTGTGGCTGTGTCATCTATTGACGATAAGCACTTGTGTATGTGTCATCTGCTGTAGATAACGCTTCTAATTTGCTATACATTATGTCATCTGCTTTAAATAGCACTTTGTGATGTGTCATCTACTATTTATAGAATTGTAATTTATTGTGGATGTGTCATCTATTGTAGACAGCATTTGTAATTTATTGTGGCTGTGTCATCTATTGTCGTTCGTGTGTCATCTACTGTGGTAGTACTTGTAATTTATGGCTGTGTTATATACTGCGTATATCACTTGTAACTTATTGTGGCTGTGTTATCTACTTTGTATATCACATCTATGTTGTTGTGCATGTGTCATCTACTGTAGATATCGTCGTTATTTATTGTGGATGTGTCATCTATTGTAGACAGCATTTGTAATTTATTGTGGCTGTGTCATCTATTGTAGACAGCATTTGTAATTTATTGTGGCTGTGTCATCTATTGTAGACAGCATTTGTAATTTATTGTGGCTGTGTCATCTATTGTAGATAACACTTGTAATTTGTTATGGATGTGTCATCTACTGTAGATAACACTTGTAATTTGTTGCGGCATCTACTGTAGATAGCACTTGTAATTTGTTGTGGATGTGTCATCTACTGTAGTTTGCATTTGTAATTTGCTGTGAATGTGTCATCTACTCTAGACAACACGTGCCTTTTTGTACATGTGTCAGCTCCTGTAAAAGCATTTTGTATTTGTTGTGGCATGTGCTATCTACTGTAGATAGTGGCAGCTTGTAATTTGGCTGGCGCATAGTGTCATCTATTTTTTTTTTTTTCTGTAGTACCACTTGCATCTGATGTGAATTGCCATCTACTGTAGATAACAGCTGTAATTTGCTGTGCATGTGTCAATTATACTTAAGAATAACACCCTTTAATTTGTTGTGTTGTGTTATCTATTTGTATATGAACACTTGGAATTTGTTTTGTGAATGGTGTTCATCTACTTTAAGATAACACTTGGAATTATTGTGCATGTGTAAGCTACTATAGACAGCACACCACTTGTAATTTGTTGTGAATGTGGTATCTACTGGTGATAGCAAACTGTGTATTTGCTTGTGGATGCTAATCTGTGTGTAGCATACTTTGCAATATGATCTAATGTGTCATCTACTGTAGATAGCACATGTTAATCTGAATCTGAATGTGTCATCTACTATAGATAACACTTTGCTGTGGATGAGTCATCTACTGTAGATAACTTATCTTGTATTTCGCTGTGCATGTGTCCTTTATCTTACGGATACCTTTTAATTTGTTGGTTAATGTTTATTCACAGTCCTCACTGTTATATAACATCTTTGACATTTTGTTTATGCCTGGTGGTCAATCGACTTTAGACAACACTTGGAATTTGTTGCACACATGTGTAGCCTACTGTAGATCGCCACTTGTGAGTTGTTGTGAATTGTTATCTACATAGATAACGCTTTTTGCTGTGAATGTGTCCATCTACTGTAGAAACGCTTTTAATTTGTTGTGGATGTGCCGTCTACTGTAGATATACGCACTTAATAATTTTTTTGTTTGTGTCATTTCTCTAGATAGCACGTGAAAGGTGTTGTGCATGTATCATTTACTGTAAGAAATTTAGGATTTTATTTATGTATCTCATCTAAACTTGGAAATTTATGATTATCATAATATCAGCTTCATTTAACACTCCCACAAAGAAACAAACAATTAAACTCAAGAACACTAGGGCCATATCCAGTATTATCTTAGGACGAATTGGGGGGGGTGCTCTCCCCCGATAATGCTATTTTTATATGCGCGTAAATCTTAAGTTTGCCTTTTTGAAATCTTTGACGTTTTTTAGTGTTGACAGAAAATAATGATTTAGGTTACTTATTGAGGCCTCTTGCCACCAACGGAATCTTTACATTTCCATAGGAGAGGACGTTGTGTCTTGGGGTGCTTCCTTACCTTACCCCATCCTATTTAAGTGGTGAATGAAGATAACGGTGTACATACAGGCTTGATTGCAAATTTTAAGACACCTTTTGGTAAGAGAAAAATCAAGGGACGTCCACTTACATCTGCGTCCGCATTTTTCAATACTTGTTACTTTCGGTCCTAAATTGGTTCAGAAGAAGTGGTTGCAACACCAGGTTTCCACTAATTGGCTTTTTCGGCCTTCAGAGCCCTCTGGACATCAGTGTTTGACTTGCCTTATTTTGTATCTTATCTAAGGTGTTTATCGTTAAAGAAACTAAGATGGAGAAGAGTCAATGACCTATGGTAGTAGCACAGAAATTTTGTTGTTCATTGGCCAAAACAGGCTTTCACCGTGTATATATCATAATGATTATTGAATTGAGATATATTGCTTGTGCATGTGTCTTTACGATAATTTGTTGTTCATTTGTGTCCATTCATACTGTAATGCAATTTAGTGTTGCAATTACCATAACAAAACACTAATTTGTTTTGGCACTTTCTTCTACTATAATCTTCTACTATACCTTTATTCGAAATGGCTGTAACGTGTCATCTTACTGTAGATAGCAACTTGAAATTAATATTTTGTAGATAGCTTTTGTTGTTTTGTTATTTGACCAAAATGACCATTCGTTGAGCACTTGTTATCTATTGTAGATAATACTTAAAATTTGTTGTGCAGTGTCATGTGCTGTAGATAGCCCTTTCATATGTGTTGTTCATTTTGTCCACCCCCTATAAATAACACTTGAATATCTTGTGCCTGTGTCATATAACGTAGGTAGCATTTGAAATCTAGACTTAACTTATCTAGGTATCTTATGACAGACTATATCGTAGAATAAACTCATCTAGAGCAGGAAAACTTAATAATTTAACTGAAATTCAACACAGTTCTGCGTATAAGCATCATGCTAAATGACGCAAATTAAAATAATCCTCAGTGTAACATGATTGCCCCACTTCTCATTGTACATCGGCGGTATTAGCAATAGTTGATTCCACTTATCAGCGAGGCAGAAGCTTACAGAGGAGACATAGTTGACAATACATATTCATGACCTTATTTTGCTTAAAACATGAAGTTTGTCTAGACTGGCGCAGTTTAAGAATTTATTATAGTCGATTCGCGTGATAACGTTCGTCCCCCTGGAGTTTTGGACCTATTCAATTAAGTCGGAGAGGGCACAATGAAAGAATTCAAATGCACGTGCCACACTGGATTATGTTGGAGGACACTCCGGTCCATATAACTCACTCACCTCACCTGCCACAAAACAATTTCATTCATGTATGAAACCACCGCACAATACTGTATTTCAGGCCTTAACAATCCTCATACATAACATGATTATACAGAAGTCCCTGCGCCTCATTGACTTTTCACCCTCCTCAAAATGTACGCGTGTCACATATCAGAATGAATCGAGTATAAAGCCTCTGGGTATCTTGGACAGTTTAGTCGTCCATGTACGGATAGAACACAGAAACTTCGAAGTTGTTATGTGCATGGTTCTATTCATTTTCATTTTGATATGGGTGGCAGAAAAGAGAATACTTGTAGACTTGCTTCTGCAACCTCTTACCGTATGCTATGAATGACAAGCGGAAATAGATATATGATACCCCTCTCGTAAGAAATTAGGTCGGTTTTAAGGCAAATGTAATTTTCTCCTTGTCCCACAATCCTCTGGCACGTTCACGCAGCTTATATACTCCAGGTCCAAAGGTCCATAAACGGTACAGTGTCAATTGTTCAATCTGCTTTGGATTATGAATAAAAAGTTAAATGACATCAATTCTTTCGTTGATCAATCAAAATTATTAATGACAATGTAAGATCCCCTCCATGCCAACGAATGATTGGTTATGGCGTTCCAAAGTCAACGACTAATTTGGTCACTTTTGAAGTGTCGGATCATTTTGCAGTGTGACTGCTATAAAGGTCTTATATGACCGTTGACCTCACTAGCAGCACTTTGAGGAAATACCAGAGCGATAGATACATTTTCCAAAATATAAGAAAATTCTCATCTTCTTTCTTGCAGCAGCTTATATTCTACGTGATGTTTTGGCCGACCTGGGGTATGTCCTTTTGTAGCATGTAAGAAACGTAATAAATTAGGGCACAATAGAATTGTATATAGTGGCGATAAGTTCCCAACACCGACTATCCATCGTATTAAAATTTCAAATTTAGTTGTGTGAAATATCCGCTAGCAGTCGAAACTCCATATTGTTTACTCAAACTAGTGACAGATTAATATCATTCCTAGAGTGCCATTACAAATAGATGGAGATAGAGAGATAAAGATAATCAGGAAATGTCACCGTAATAATTGGTCTGTGCGTACCGTCCGCTAGATTCATTCCATACTTCTTCGTATTTACTCGTACCCTTTGTGTAAGAATGTTTGCATCGTAAATAAGTTTAAAAGGAATATTCAGGGGGACTATCACAAAATAGAACCATGGACCGGAAATCCAAATGTTTACAAGCGACAGCGAGATCTTTAAAAAATGAGAAAGGATTCCAAGTGAAAAAAGTGCCGGTTAAGAATTACAAAAGAAAAAGAAAATAGCTTGAATTTTATACGAAGGAATTAAAGGGACACAATTGCATAAAATCTTCAACATATTAAATTCACTCTTGGATATTTACATTTTTTTTGGGTGAAAAAGGGAAAAGTAACTAATATTAATTTCCTTGTAAGATTCACTCCCTGGCACTTCTCAGCCAAGATGCTGACATTACTGCCAGCATTATCAAACTTGAAAAACCGCAATGCGTCTCAACTTACAGACCATTGCTATTGTATATCTGCTAATCCACCTATCCACTTGTCAGATCATTATCTTATACAAGCCTGAAGTACATTCTCTGAATCCTGTCTGAAATGCTTTTGAATTGTATCAAACAGCTAGATAACTACAAATTCTGCAAGGATGTTTAACACATTGATTTTCCTTAGCAGGAATTGCCACGACTGCCATGGGGGGGGGGCGAACTCTATCTGTTTTTACTGTTTTTACAGAATGTAAACATCCAAAATTGTTTTTCAAATTTGTGAGTGATTTCAGTAGAAGGGCCCATTTCATATGTCTGAATATTTTTTTTTCTGCCTTTTTCCTTTACCAACATTAAGGTGTTTTTATGATATGGGCCCGGCTGCAATCTATTAATCATACATTTTCTTATTTTTGGAACAAATGGCGGCTTTCTTTTATTTATGGGCAATAAACAAATTCCCCTGAATATGACGACCTGCACGGGGCGAATTTCTACCATTGTAGTGTTAGATGCATTATTTTTGCACGACATTTGCTTTGTAATTACAAAGACACAATGTTGACAAATAGTAACTTCATTCATAGCTTTTCAATTCAATTCATTCCAATTTGCAATGGCCTCCATTAAGAATGCAATAAGTGAGCTAACTATGACAATTTTACAAGTGTTTGCAATACAAGAGCCGAACGTAAACTCACTGCGGCGCGGTGTCCCGAAACTCAAAAAAAAAACAAACGAACAGTTATTTTTTTAATTAAATGGGCCAACAAATTGTTCAAAATCACACCTTAATCAACAAATATCATGTTGTGAACAAAAATACAAGTTGACCCTGTACTAATTTATACCCAACTGGCCTTCATTTACCTGCGAATTTCCTATTATATAGATGAATTTGTGGAAGGTTCGTTAAATTTGTTTTCTTAAAAGACAAAAGTGGGCTCTTTTCCATGCATAATTCTTTGCGGGATATTGAATTAACAAAGAGATCCACCATTTTTCTTATTGCCAAGTCTCGAAAAAAACAATAGATTTCATTACTTTAAGTATATTGAGTGGTTTCGATAGAGTGGCTTGATTGCAATTTAATTTGATAGGTCGTTTTAATTAACACTGATATAAAAACACATTCCCTACTTGAGATAGGATTTAAGTGCCCCAATTGCATAAAAACATTACTTAAGAAAAAGTAATTTTTTTGGAAGTTAAGCTTTTTTGAGACAAGAAAGAACTATTTCATTCATTAAAACAAAGAAGGTAAGCATACTGACTATTAACTGGGCCATAATACTTCTCATAGCAATAATCGTTATGATGTTAGCACCAGTCACAAGTGAACGGTGGCGTTTTTTTTTTTATTGAATTCATCTAATAATTTAGACAGAAGAATCCTAGTCCAGCTCTAGATTCATAGGACCATGCATATGACTTTGAACAAATCGCCACGAAATGTTTTTATGTTTCTAGGCAACATTGACCAGGCTGAGTCCAAATCCTGATGATGTCAAACTTGTTGCTATTACCGATTTGGTGATCAGGGCCGTACGCAGGGATTTTTTACGGGGGGTGCGGATCTTCGAAAAAGTGGACCTTTATTTATGAAAAAATGGACCTAACCCCTAAAAAATGGTCCATTTGTGGACGTTTTTAAACATCTCATCACCAAAAAGTGCCTTTTCGCCATATGTTTTCTCGAATTTTTGGACCTTTTATAAAAAAAATGGCAAAAAGTGGACCTTTTCCTCCTTTTTGGTGAATTTATGGGGGGGGGGGGGGGCGACCCCGCCCCCCCTGCTACGGGCCTGGAGATTAACATTAATAATGTATATTTCCTGTTGTACATTCCCGTACTAACAATTTGAAACAATTTTTGAAACAAATCTGACAGTAGAAATATTTCCCCCATGATGACGCTTTCCACCATTTTCGACCCTGTCTTGCAACACAAGATGTTTGTAGCTACACCTTTTTTTTTTTATCAGTACGACCATATGAACATGCATTATACACACTTTTTAATCTTCGTATGAAACATTTAACAAATATTACCACCCCTGTTAATTTACCCCCTTCCCTATCTAAAATCCTCAAGATGACAAAGTTGCAGCATCATGATTTGGATTCAGCAAGTCCGTGTCTTGGTCTAGACGTTATCAAACATTTTGGTGCAGACTTCTTACGCACTGCATATGGGCCTATGCAGGACTATCACATTTAAAGCACAAGAGCGCCGTGCTAAGTAATACGGAAGTTTGCTGGTTCGAGTCCTTACCAAGGGCACTTTTTTCAAACCTTGTGTACGCTGGCCATCTCCAAAGGAAGATTAAATATATATATTCGTCCATATTAGTAGGCACACCACGGATACGGCGTGTTTTGTACACTAAACTAAGCATGGATAACAGCTATGGTTTCAGCTTCGAATACTCGAATACACTAAATTTTATAGAGGGAATAGAAACAAAATGATATGGCAAAGAAAAAATAACGCGACCTAAAAATAAATACATTGTAATACAAAACAACATCAATTAATAACGTTATATGAAACAGAAAATGAGATAGATTTAAACAATGTCTTAAGCCGTGTCTTGAAGATGTTAACTGTTCTTTTGACGTCAAGCGGAAATGTACATGTAGGCGGTCGAACGAGAAAAGGTCCATCGGAAGAAACTCTATCAAAAAATCCCAAGATTCAAGGGACTAACCTTGGCATGGAACAGCTCCGTTGTCTAATGTCTACATGGCATCATGTCCTGCGTAACTTTAATCCAGGTTTCCTGTACGTATTGTTTGTGGAACACTAATGCCAAACATTCAGGGTGACAACTCAATCCAACAAAATTCAAGGCAGCATGACATGGGTAATAATCGATTCCTGATCTTGCAGTGGTTTCCATACCTTATGATTTAAAAATTTTCTGCGTTACAAATATACAGTTTTTTGTTTTGTTTTGTTTTATGTAATCTTGTATATATCTTAATAATCTCTGGTCATTTTTAAGTGTATGGATTACATTGTGTGTTTTTTTTTTCTTAAATAAACGTATTTTTAGTAATTCTGGCGGAAAAAAAAGATTACTAAATCCTCCTCGATTCTACCTGTCCCACAATATAGTAAAACACAGAGTCTATAATTTAAAAAAATAATAATCCTATTATTTTTTCTTCATATTTTAGAATATTGGAAGCTACATATTTGGTGAAAATGTGAGAAGCAATCATTTTGCCGCTTCTTGAGATACGTGCAATAATGTGTTAGCAGGTTGTAAACCATTTTACCGATTTTAATTAGCACGTTGGTGTATGTTGGTAATTACTCTTAATACGTGTTTACCTAAACTGAAAGTTTTGCGAAGATTTCAAATAAGAATCTGTGGGAATCTTCTTCAGTAATTAGGCTCCATTTACGGAGTAGTCCTGAAAATAACGTTGTCCAGCAGACGACAGGGTTCTATTAGGTTTCACACAACTTTTGCAGCTATAGCAAATAACGGTTAAGGTACTTCTCAGATCTACCAACTCTGCAGATCGAAATTGCTGGCGCAGTTTTCTCAACACTATTTTATACTCGATTGAAAGCTAGTTACATCATATCTAAAAATACCTATATTACATCCCATTCTAAGATTGTCCAATAGAAAGCACACCGATTTGTTTGGGCATGTGCCACCTACTTACTGTAGATAGCACATGTAATTTGTTGTGGAAGTGACATCTACTGTAGATAGCACTTGCAATATTTTGTGAATGTGTCATCTACTGTAGATAGTACTTTTTACTTTGATGTGAATGTGTCATCTACTGTAGATAGTACTTTTTACTTTGATGTGAATGTGTCATCTACTGTAGATAGTACTTTTTACTTTGATGTGAATGTGTCATCTACTGTAGATAGAACTTGTATTTTTGTTCATGTGTCATCTACTGTAGATAGCACTTGCAATTTGTTACGAATGTGTCATCTACTTTAGATAACACTTGCAATTTGTTACGAATGTGTCATCTACTTTAGATAACACTTGCAATTTGTTACGAATGTGTCATCTACTTAGAATGCACTTGTAGTTTGTTGCCTTTGTTATCTATTGTAGCTAGCACTTGTGATTTCTGGTGGATGTGTAATCTACTGTAGATAGTACTTTTTACTTTGATGTGAATGTGTCATCTACTGTAGATAACATTTGTAATTTGTTGCGCATCTAATGCATATAGCAAATCAATAGCAAGGAAACAATCAAAGGACTTCCAGATTAGATCTGCGTCGCATTTTTTTCAAGTAACCTGTCAATGTCACCTTGGTTCAACAACAGATTTCCAGTACGTGTCCTTTTCAGCCTTCAGAGCTTACTGGACCTCGGGTTTGACTTATTTATCTTATCTAAGGAGTTTATTGTTAAAGAAATTCAGGGAGCGCAATAGTGAAAGACCTATTGTAAAATGTAGATAGCGTTTGAAATGTGGGATGATTGGGATGTGTTGAGCATGTGTCATTTACTATAATTTGTTGTGCATTGTGTCATCTACTGTAATGCAATTTATGTTTGCAATGTACTATAGATATTATTCGAAATGTTCTGTTCATGTGTCATCTACTGTTGATAGCACTTGAAATTAGTATTTTGTAGCTAGCATTTAGTTGTACATTTGGCTAAAATGACCATTCGTTTTAGCACTTGTTATCTATTATAGATAATACTTGAAATTTGTTGTGCTCGTGTCATGTGATGTAGATAGCCCTTGTAATCCGTTGTTCATTTGTCACCAACTATAGATAACACTTGAATATCTTGTGCCTGTGTCATATAACGTAGGTAGCATTTGAAATCTAGACTTAACTTATCTAGGTATCTTATGACAGATCTATATCGTAGAATAAACTTCATTCTAGACAGAGAAACTTAATGAATTAAACTGAAATTCAACACAGTTTCTGCGTAAGCTAATGCTAAATGACGCAAATTAAAATAATACTCAGGAAAAAATGATAAGCACACTTCTATTTACCATGTCGGTATTAGCAATATTTGATTCACTTATCAGCGAGGAATCGGCTTACCAAGAAGACATAGTTGACAATTACATTTCATGCCTTATTTGCCTTAAAACATGAAGTTGTCTAGACTGGCCAGTTTGTTAATAATTATTAAGCCTCTGGGTATCCTGGAAAAGATTATTCGCATGTATGATAGAACACAGTAAAACGACGAGAGAGGACCAACAAATCTCATAACACATTATCTGATTTAACTTTAATTTTGGAAAATTTTTCCGAAAATATCCACCGAAAGAAAATTAAAAGCAGATAAAATCGCCAAATCACTTTACAGACACATTACATCTCTGAGTCCGCATTTTTTCAATTAACTTGGCGGTCCTACCTTGTTCAGACAAGTGGTTCAAAAACAGGTTTTCCCACTAAGTGTCTTTTTCGGCCTTCAGAGCCCTCTGGACATCGGTTTTGACTTTACTTATTTATTAATCTTATCTAAGTGTTTATCGTGTAAAGACACTAAATGGAAAACATGAGTCAATGACCTATGGTAGATAGCACTAGAAATTTGTTGTTCATTGGCCAAAACAGGCTTTCACCGTGTATATATCATAATGATATATTGATTGAGGATATATTGATTGTGCATGTGTCATTTACTATAATTTGTTGTGCATTGTTGTCATCGACTGTAATTGCATTACGTTTGCAATCTACCATCCAAACCTAATTTGTTTTGCCTTGTCTTTCTACTATACATATTAGTCGAAATGTGCTGTAAAAGTGTCATCTACTGTCAGAATAGCACTTGAATTAATATTTTGTATATAGCCTTTTTGTTGTTTTTGTCATTTGACCAAAATGGACCATTCGTTGAGCACCTTGTTTATCCTATGTAGTAATACTTAAAATTGTGTTTGTGCATGTGTTCATGTGCTGTAGATAGCCCTTTTCATTTGTTGTTAATTTTTCACCCCTCCTATAATAACACTTGAATATCTTGTGCCTGTGTCATATAACGTAGGTAGCATTTGAAATCTAGACTTAACTTATCTAGGTATCTTATGACAGATCTATATCGGTAGATAACTCAGTCTAGAAGAGAATTTAATATTTAACTGACATTCAACACAGTTCTTCTGCGTATAAGCATAATGCTAAATGACGCAATTAAAATAATCATAGGCAACATGATAAGCACCCCTGTCGTCATTTACCATATTCTTTCCAATTTCATAGTTGAATTCACTTCTCAGTGAGGAAGGAGATTACAAGAGAGGAGACCCTAGTTTGCATTACATATTCATGAACCTTATTTGCTTTAACACATGAAGTTGTCTAGACTGGCCAGTTTTAAGGGAATTTTATTAAAGCCTCTGTGTAATCTTGGAAAGATTATTCGGCATTACGATAGAACACGTAAACTCCGAGAGAGAAACCAAAATCTTATAAACGCTTTTTCTGAATTAACTTTATTTTGGGGAAAATCGACAATATCCATCGAAAATAAACAGAAACAGGAAGATACAATCGGATATATACTTAAAATTTGGTTGTCCTGTGTCATGCGCTGTAGATAAAGCCCTTGTACTTTGTTTGTTCATTTTGTCACCCCCATTAGATAACACTTGAATATCTTGTGCCTGTGTCATATAACGTAGGTAGCATTTGAAATCTAGACTTAACTTATCTAGGTATCTTATGAAAGATCTATATCGTAGAATAAACTCAGTCTAGACAGAGAAATTTAATAATTTAACTGAAACTCAACACAGTTTTGCGTATAAGCATAATGCCAAATGACGCAAATTAAAATAATAATCAGGGAAACATGATAAGCACCACTTCTCATTGTACCATAGGCGGTATTAGCAATAGTTGATTCACTTATCAGCGAGGAAGAAGCTTACAAGAGGAGGTATAGTTGACAATTACATATTCATGAACCTTATTTGCTTAAAACATGAAGTTGTCTAGACTGGCCAGTTTAAGAATTTATTAAAGCCTCTGGGTATCTTGGAAAGATTATTCGGCATGTACGGATAGAACACAGTAAACTTCGAGAGTGCACAAAAATTAACGCATTATCTGAATTAGCTTTAATTTTGGAAATATTTTTTTCGACAATATCCATCGAAAGCTAAATTAAAAGAAGATAAATCGGTAAATGCACCTTTAAAGAAACAAAACTTTGGGCAAAAGAGCAGGAAAACTGCAAAAGCAAGCACATGTGCCGTAACGAATGTGGTTGTACGTGTAGATTACAGTCGGCTCGTAATCTTTCTTCATCCTACATTTTAATTAACTGACCGATTGGACACAGAATAACATGCATTGTTTGTTTTGCTGGGTGTGTTTTAAGTGCCAAGTGCTGAAGTATGGACGTAAGCAACTGTAGTAGTTAACACAGACGCTAATTGCACTGTCGAAGTTAACACTACCCACAGATATCGCTGACACAGTCGGAACATTGTATACATATGAAAATATCCGGATAAATGTATGCTTTTTTATTTCTGTATAATGACATATTTTTATGCAATTTAAAATAATATCATAGTTGTTATGTGCATGTGCTTAATTCATTCATTTTGATATGGGTGGCAGAAAAGAGAATACTTGTAGACTTGCTTCTGCAACCTCTTACAGTATGCTTATGAATGACAAGCGGGAAAGAGATATATGATACCCCTCTCGTAAGAAATTAGGTCTGTTTTTTCTTTATCTATAGGGAAAATGTAACTTTTCTCCCTTGTCCAAATCCTCTGGCACGTTCACGCAGGCTTATATACTCCAGGTCAAAGGTCATAGTGGTACAGTGGTCAAATTTTCAATCTGCTCTGATTATGATAAAAGTTAAATTGACATTTAAGTCAAAATTATTAATGACAAATTGTATAGTCTGCCATGCCAACGATGATTGTTTATAGAGTTACAGGAAGTCAAACAGGTTTTCGTCACACGGAATTCATAGATGTTACAGACCTTTTGATGATATTTGAACTTTTTTACCCCTGACTCCATAAGCAGTCATCGGAGCTCTGGCAAACAATACATTTATTTTATCCATGTGATAGTAATAAGACGAATAATTTGGTACACATTTTAACGTGTTCGGATCATTTTGCAAGTGTGACTGCTATAAGGTCTATATGACCTTTGACCTCACATAGCAAGCATTTGAGGAACTACCAGAGCGATAGATACATTTTCCAAAAGATAAAGAAAAGTGTCTCATCTTCTTGCAGCAGCTTATAGTCTCAAGTGATGTTTTGGCCGCCTGGGTATGATCCTTTTGAGCATGTAAAGTGAAAACGTAATAAATTAGGCACAATAGAATGTATATAGTGGCGATAAGTTCCCAACACCGACTATCCATCGTATTAAAATTTCAAATTTAGTTGTGTGAAATATCCGCTAGCAGTCGAAACTCATATTGTTTTACATCAAACTATTGACGGATTAATATCATTCCTAAGAGTGAATTACAAAGAATGGAGATAGAGAGATAAAGATAATCAGGAATATGTCACCGTACATTGTCTGTGCGTAGCAGTCGCTAGATTCATTACAATAATTCTTCGTATGTTACTCGTCTTTGTGTAAGAATGTTTGCATCGTAAATAAGTTTAAAGGAATATTCAGGGGGACTATCAACAAAATAGAACCATGGACTGAAATCCAAATGTTTACAAGCGACAGCGAGATCTTTAAATGAGAAAGGGTTCCAAGTGAAAAAAGTGCCGGTTAAGAATTACAAAAAGAGAAAAGAGAAATAGCTTGAATTTGTATACGAAGGAATTAAAGGGACACAATGGCATGAAAAATATTCAGACATATTAAATTCACTCTTGGATATTTACATTTTGTGAAAAAGGGAAAAGTAACTAATATTAATTTCCTTGTAAGTGTCACTTCTCAGCCAAGGATGCTGACATTACTGCCAGCATTTATCAAACTTG
>JAMKCH010055336.1:0-18938 GCA_023653785.1 Ophioderma brevispina | reverse complement strand
GTGTTGGCATGACCATGTGCATTTGTGTCCACCTGTGAACATTAATCTCGTCTTTTGGCCTCCAGTACTTGTTGCACATCTGATTTTAGTGGCTGATGTGGTTCCAGCACCTTTACTTTCTGGTTGAGTGTTTTTTGTTCTGCTTGCGCACCAGTACGTAACTTCCAAGTTTTTGTCACAAGCTTCTTGTTGGCTCTTTAAGCTTGAATTGCTGAAAGGTTCCGTTACCCTTTTAAATTTCCTCAATGTCACTGTCTTCTGACTATCATAACCTTTGGATTGGACTGGCTTGCCTTGGCTGGACATGATCCATCTTACAACATCCGTGTATGACGGTCCATAATTTTCCCACAGATGTACTCTCATCCTCATATTCTTACATCTATCTGCTTTCGTCAATGCTAATGTGTTTCCACTCCGCTTACCGTGTTCAATTTTATTCTCCTAACTCTCGCGCATCCATTCTTCTTAGGTCATCTTCTGCTCTTTTTCTTCTTCATAAGCATTCTCTTCGCTTTCTAATGCTTCTTCATTGTTAATGCTTTGCACGTACACTTCAGTTCGCACATTTGCCGCAGCTTCCCACTTCAAGTCGATAGCTACTTGTGTTACTTTTAACCAGATACCCACTACCCAGTCTTCTTCCCTACTTCGTGCATACATGCTGATAATTATTATTAATTTCTTTATAACTTGTATGCAATTGTATAAACGAGTGCATCTTGGCTAGGCCCTAGCAACCACTTCTTATCAATGGTAGTGCTATTTGCAGCGATGGTGTAGGAACCCTTTTCACGGAGCGTGTATGGTATGCGAGGGTCAACACTTTTTGCAGCCCAAGATACAGACAATTTACTTAAAATACGATTTTCTTTCACGTGGCATAACCTCGTGTCAAGCTTACAAACAGAACCACAGTGCCTATTCAAATACGTTTAACCTGCTAATCGGTACTATAGCCACGACGCTGTTTCAAGGCATATATAGTTGTTTTACTTGATTATTTAGGGCGTCGGTTACGACAAACCCCCTGGGCGGAATACAGGACTGGGGATAGTTTCAACGCATCAAACACCACGATAAACACAACGCAAACACCAAGCATATTCCGGGCTACTATCTTTATACTTCCTTACACATCCCTATTCTTGTTCTTGAAACTCTTGTGCAGATGAACTATGCGATTATCAGACGTGATAAGGTGAATTTACGATGCTCTCGTGAGCGAAAAATGGCTTTAAAAAACTTTGTCACCACGGTCTGTCTCCATCTTGAAGTTGCAGCGCAAAAAAGTATCTGCCAAGAGAGGGCAGACAGACCCAAACACCGGAGCGTAATCAATCAAGATGGGCACAGGATATGAACGTTACAATGCACGAAATTGGACGCGTACACCCCCCCCCCCGGGCACCTGCGGGACTTAAGAATCACGCTTCAGGGATTTCGGTCAGGCTGTCTTCATAGTTAAGAACTAAAACTTTTGTACTCGAGATTTGTTAGAATGTAGCTATTATGTGTTCAATTACTAAGATGCCGGTTTTTATTAATTATATACAAAAAAAAAGATAGGTTTTTTTGAAAAAAATCATGAAAGAAACAGTGTTATTCATCATTGACAAAAACAAGATTCATTTGGGTTACAACTTGAAAACATATCTTCTTTGGATTTGATTTCAGTTACACTGATTTTATTGACAAACGCCAAACAAAAAACTGGTCCAGTGATATTGAATTTGGACTCTGAAACTTTTATGGCAGACCCACTTACGAGCTAAGGGCGTTTCAAAGCTTGATACGCGGGACGTTATTGATCGTGGACCTTGCTGTGATTTCAGGGGTTTGCGCGGCTTTATGCATGGGCATATATAAAGGAATCGTTGAAATACACAATCCTTTGAATCGAAGTCCTGCCGGTTGTATTCAATGGTACTGTTATGACGTCTATAGGCGTCTAAGGTCAGAAATAACCTTTCAAAAACTGAAAAAGTGAGCCTTGTGCACAAGGTGATCTTAATTTATATAATATAACAGATTTTAATGATTTGTAATTGTTCAAGAATTTGGTATGTCCAAAAAATCTATAATAAATCAAACTTGCACAATATACACAATTTATATTAATTGATACTTAATGTTCAAACGAAGGCGTTGCAGTTCTCAAACGATGCTAGTGTCCTCTCAGCGAGACTCCAAAATGACAGCGAAAAAGTTCATACAAAAACTCACGGTAAGAATTCTAAGGGAATCTTCTCAGTCCTGAAGGTATATTGTCCAGCAGTTTCAAGCGGACGGGGCTTTCCCTCGACGACAATGTTCCACAATAATAAAATCCGGTAAGATACCACCTATCAGTATGTCGCTATGTCCTAATATAGGACCACACAATTTGAAATCCATTTGTGATTCCGAAAAATGATAGCTCTTGGCTTAAAAGACGCACAGCAGACAATTATCTATCAAGCTCCGGCGGCATCCAAAATATTAATCCTGGCACAGATGTTATAGGAAATTCAAATATACCAGCATGTAAAGTAAAACTAGCTATAAGATACGGTTATAGCTCCAGAGCTCTAGTTCAGCTCCTGATTCCAAATGCTGGCACTCGAGTAATTCCAGTGATAGTATTAACTACTCACAGATAGATTCCCCTTTCTAACAATAATCAGACATATTCTATGCATAAACATAATCTTACACTAGCTGACCAATCGGATCATCACCCGAATTACATGACTTCATATATATATAATTTGTGGGGGAATTATCTAGGTTCTGCAATGTTTGATCTCCCAAAAAATTAAACCAAGTTTCGAAGTTTAAGCAATACATTGGAATTCACCATTTCCCTTATTGTGCAATCTAAACAGTGCACTTAGCATAAAAAAATCTACGGGAATCCCCCTTGTCTCTCGTATAGTAAAAACAAGTGCTTTTCCCGTGAGAAATCTTTTCTCAAATAAAATTGAGAAAATATATATTTAAAGTTAATAAGAAATGGAGGTCAGGGCCATATAACATTACGAACAAAAGAATAATAATAGCTCAACTGTATGCCCGTCCATTGAATTTTAATTTGTGTGGGAACCTGGATATCTCGTTGGATTGCAAAAATTCACGGCAAAATTAACACGGCTTCGGATTTGATCCTGTTGAACAAAGTTGGCATTATTCATTTCATACCAGTCAAAGCGTAGCGGAAATGAGCCCATGATCGTGAAGCATCGCCTCCGACGAAACTTTTACGCACTACTAAGTCAGTCAATGGAACCTTCCACAAAACGTTTAATACAAGGGTATATTTCATTTCAAAAGAGGGGTGAAATACCAGATTTCAATAGATTTGAAGGTGTAAAGGTACCATCCTTTTGTCGTGTCCAAGATAACCAACAAATTTTTGCGATTATTTCGAAAAGTATTATTTTTGGAAATAATAATAAACCACCGGGACATCTAAGTTAAGTGACAGACAGTAGACTCCCAGGCTATATGGATTGTGGGTCATATACAACGATAATTAAGTGTTTATTTCATTAGAAACCTATAAAAATACAGCTTCTCGAAAATTGAACAATGCTATACACAAATAAGATATAGGGATAGCTCCACATTCCGACTAGCTTATGGGAAATAAGTTGTATGTACCATCTGAACAAGCTCCTTTTGAGGACGGATTCAGATTAGACATGCAGATCAAAAAGGTCAATTTGCGATTAGACGTAGAGAAGTCTTCCAATGGGACTAAGCGGAACTAATATTGCTGATGAGGACAATTCAACTGAAACACGTCATTCCTTATTAAGACATATCTGTAGATACTTTTAAATTTTGTATACTGTTATACATCATATAACTACAAATCCTATAAACGTGGCGCATCGGAATTAAGTATTTACAGTGATAAACCTTTAAAGGTGCAACGAGAGATTTCAAGTCATCCATATTTTCTGTGATATGTAGTGATTTCATATAGATTAGATGCTCAATAGATTCCCTACCTTTTATCTGGTTACAGAAATAACTTAAAATGAAAACAAGAGGTGATTTGTATATGCTTATATTTCAGTAGAAAACATAGGCTGAATTTCGTATTTGCTCATATACAAAATTAGAAATTTCACAATTTTTGTACCAAAGAAACAGTTGTCAGCTTAATCCTTGCAGATGGGGATATTTTGATATAAAGCTTTACACTGTCGGTTGGTGTAAAACGCATAAGAACATAAGACTGCATAAGCATAAGAGCATAAGAGTGCATAAGCATAAGAGCATAAGAGTGCATAAGCATAATCGCATAAGAGAGCATAAGAATAACCGTATATACGGAACATAATCGCATAAGAGTGCATAAGCATAATAATAACCGTATACGGAACATAATCGCATAAGAGCAAAATCGCATAAGAGCATAATCGCATAAGAATAACCGTATATACGGAACATAATCGCATAAGAGTGCATAAGCATAAGAATAACCGTATATACGCAATATAATCGCATAAGAGCATAAGAACATAAGAGTGCATAAGTATAAGAATAACCGCGTATATTCGGAGCATAAGCGCATAAGAGCATAGACGCATAAGAACACAAGAGTGCATAAGCATAAGAATAACCGTATAATACGTATCATAAGCGCATAACAGCATAGGGGTGCATAAGCATAAGAATAACGGTATATGTACGGAGCATTTAGCGCACGAGAGAATAAGAGTGTAAAACGCATAAGCCCCACGTACAGAGCCTATACGGAGCATAAGCGCACGATGGTGTAAAACGCATTCGATTTACCATACATCCGGAGCATAATCGGGGGGATACTGACATGTCAAGGCAAACGGGGATGTGCCTCCCAAATGGGTTGTTTTTCACAAAAAATCATTAGACATTGGCCCCATTTTCTGCCAAAAAATCCTTGGATAAGGGTTGCAATTTAGAAAAGAAGAAGGAAAACACTCTGTAAAATCACCCGTTTTTGAAGGTAGAAAACCGTTAGACATGGGTCCAAATTTGCAAAGTTTTCGAGAAAAAAAGCGTCAAATAGGCCATTTTTTGTACCTAAATGCCCTGGAAATGTATAGGGTTTCAGACCTCGGGTCGCAAACCCCGTCAAAATTTGTAGAGATGCAATACATGTAAACGCATTAAAATCCTGACATTTAAACACTTTGATATTGACATTCTGCAACTAACAAAATGTTTCAGAAATGCTGCGATGTATTTTAAATAGCACCAAGTTGGTGAAGAATAAGGTATCTCAAAAGGGCAGTAAACCCATCGCTTTCATTTTCTGCAAGATTGTAGGCTGTAATGTCTGACTCTGTCGGAAAATTGCAATTGAAAATTACATTCAATTTGGATTTGGAAATACTTTCGACTGACAATGTAGTATTGCCTATGGAAATCACGTGCACGAATCACGTGCACCAATGCTATGTAAATACGGTTATCTCTTATGCACTCTTATGCTCCGTATATTACCGTTATCTCTTATGCTTATGCAGTCTAATGCCCTTATGCGATGCTTATGCAGCCTTATGCTCTTATGCGCTTATGCTCTGTATATACGGTTATTCTTATGCAGCCTTATGCGCTTATGCTCCGTATATACGGTTATTCTTATGCTTATGCAGTCTCATGCTTTTATTCGCTTATGCTCTTATGCGCTTATGCTCTTATGCGCTTATGTTCCGTATATACGGTTATTCTTATGCTTATGCAGTCTTATGCTCTTATGCGTTTTACACCAACCGTTTACACTGGTGCCAATATCAGAATTTTCACATATTTTCGGGACACCTGTTATTTGAAATCTCTCATTGCACCTTTAATTCAAAACCCAAAATCCACAAAGAAAATTCTCGCAGTGGGCGTTTGGTTACCAACTATGGACTTAACATCTGAGCCTTTCAGTTTGTAGTTATCCAAATGCTAACACGTTCTTTACGTGAGAGGAAATTTCAATTAAAACCATGCTCGTGGTAATTATTACTAGCAAAGTGGAATACATTAAACATTTTTATAATTACTATAAGCGCTTGTTTTAGGAATTGAAATTCTTGAAGTCTCTACGCTAGTTGAAAAACTCTCCAGGAAACAATTATAGCTTGAACTTTTCAGTGAGTAGAGCAAAAACGTTCGAATCGCATGTTGCTGAAGTAGAAATTTGAAAGGATAAAAGCCACACAACCTGATACAAAACCCTACCCATTCTAAATTGGAAGAGTCTTAACTCACACCCAAGCCGTTTCAATTTTGTTTACGATGTCGCTTTTGAATTCAGTTCCACTGCATTTGCTAATAAAGAGTTGTCAACACCTTCAGAAAATAAGATATTTCCAGTCGTGAACAATCAGAACCCGTTTTACAAAGCCGAGTGTCTTAGCTAGCATTGAGTCGACGACATTGAGATTAGAGCGCTTTCGATAAAGGTAAGATTAATTTTTTTGATATTTTGAGTGATTTAGCAGTTTATTTTAACACAACTGTGCCATTTTAACTACTAAACTATATAGCAACCGATTGTTTGGTAAAGTATCAATGAGAGGGGAGAATGATATGCACGTTTGAAGTCATAATGAAGTACACCATTTATAAAATTACGGCTATGAGATATAAAAATCATTTGTATGAGTGTGCTAGTTTGCAGTATATGATGCCGAAGCTCATAGAGGTCTTTCACCTACTCATGCAGTTTATCAACCTATAAACAAAAGGTGTGAGTTCCCGTAGTATTCGTCATTCAGATCAATTTACTGACACGACCAAAGTACTGGGCTATTCAAGTGTGACCCATACTTTTATGCAACATATCCAACATGCATGTCGTTTTTTTGATTTAGAAAGTCGCACGAAATTTGGTATGGACTTTGCCATTCCCGGCAAAGATGGCAGCTAATCCGAAAGGTGGAAGAACTCTATTTTTAACTTACATCAATACAATATGTTTTGAACAATTGATGGTGGATTCATATGTCATAACAAGGGTGTTCTATATTGGACTCTCTAGCCCCCTATTGGCGCAGTTGTAACAGCATGGGCATTGGTTATGTGGCTTATGTGGACAGACGAGTAACACAAGATGACAGCTGTGTGTCGGCCCCGGGGGAGCCTGACCTGAAAAAGGGTGTTACGGTATGTGCGGCCCTTACCCCTTTGCAGCCATCGTCAGCATTTTAAGTTCACAAGACCCCACCCACCCATTCAAGGCTCAAAATTGATTTTACATACTTTTGTGGCTTAATTTGACACAAAATTAGTCTCAAGGGTCCAAATTTTTCCACTTTACAGTTCGCAAGACCCTCATTTCGTAAGTTTTTGTTTCAGTTCGCAGGCCCTGCAAGACCGCACACCTACCAAATGGAAAAGTTGGTGCCCCCCCCTCCCTGGTGGTTCCTGCGCATGTGGGGTTTTGTTGTAGGCAAGTAGGTGGTTTGTAAGCTTTGAGATGCAATGATTAGGGGAGAATGTATGGGTTACCTGAAACGGGTCCGCTTTTTCACCCGTGGCCCAAGAATATCAACTAGCTCTAGCTGGACCCGAAAATCTCAGCCCAACAGCTTACCCTTCTGGTGTTGCGATTGAGTCTGCAGTGGAATAACCTGTCGACTAGACTATGGGCATGTCATATCTTTGCTGTCGTTTTGTTGTCCCCATCGGGTGCTAGGGGAAATCCAAGTGTAAATTTCATAATAAATTATTACAATCGTTTAAAGGCAGACTCATAGATTTAAAAATTTGAAAATAAACTTTTCTTGAAATGATACAACGCCACCTCAATTTCCTTTCCCAATATCTATGACCAATGGATAACATAGACTTCAGCAAACATTGAGCTAAAGATATTCAACAATCAGCCTGTATGCGAAGGGAAAACACTTCTTTTAAAACAACTCTTCTTCAGCTTCCTTTTCATCTGGAGTAAACCCGTTGTAAAGAAACTGAGCGAACCCCCATGTTGCGGTGTCCTAGCAAATATGTCAACTGTACCGGTATAAACCGTGACCTGTAGACATTTATAGTAGATTTCAAATAACGCGAGACTGCTTGCATATTTGGACATGATGTGGTATTGCATGGGGTGCAATCCCGGCCACGCGAAATTAGGCCTTTGTTTCCATACATAAATATTGTGTGCCTGGTACAAAGGTTCCTGTACTGAATCGGCTTACTGGAAACTTATGCATTCCGTTATGTAATGGTCAGTTATTGATTGAAAGTACTTAGGCCATTGTTGGCCGGGATGTCAATCCGTTTTGTGTGATAATCTCTTAATACAAGGTGGTCCCATTTTTGATGCCCAATAAAACACTTAATTGTGTTGTGGTGTATTGATATAGAATGCTTATTTCTCAATGCTCTGATATGGAATGATATTTTTTGCAGTATCAAGTAAGTTAGGTTTCCAAATAACAACGTTTAATGAAATAAATGCTGGTGTTTTTCAATCTCCCAGTCGAGCCGATACTTCATTGAAACATCCATCCTATCTTATATGAAATAATGTTATTTTTAGGTCACATTTATTAATAGCTCATTACAAAGAGATTGTATGGGAGCATCATAAAAATTTTACGCCGTGGGCCATTAAAAAATTCCTCTTACCTCTCACGATAAAATGGACAGACCTAAAACTTTAATGAGTCTTCACTTATTTTGAATTCCTACTATATGTTTTTTTTTTAACAAAAAAAGTTTTAGTCTGAAACAAATGAGCGTACAGCACTCATTGGAGAACAGAATGGCTAATGGGGGGTAGGACACTCGGTCACACGGGCACTGTATTTTATGACACAGGGCCATTGTTATATTTTCTCGCAGTTAAAATTTCAGTGTTTATCACCTCTCCTCCGATTTAAACTAGATTTTTGTCATGACGTAGCACAAAATACTTATCCTCATTCATTCACAAATAGTAAATTCCCTGATCTTCTATGGTGTCGTGTTCAATGACTTTGGACGTATTTTCATCATTTATTCGAAAAGAAGAAAGACGAAAAAATTCAATGAAAGAAAAAGTTCCTGAGCAATCTTTGACGTTAACAACAGTTGTGCAGAACCAAAATCTTAACCATAACCTTCTTTATATTAAATTTACCGTCGTTTTCAGAAGAAAAATTATGTCAACGACCCTAATTCAGTAAACTGTTTAGTTATTGTGAAATGGCCTGGTGTTTTTGTTACTCAACCTGACTCTTGGAGGTGATTACACCGGGAATCTTTTCTACTGCATGGCACTATAACAATGGCTCCCCATACCGAGCCGATATGTGCTCTATAGGCGTAAGAATAGGTGTTCGCATTAGACTTTTGTGGTTCTTCGCAACCTCCCCAAGATGACGCCTGCGTACGTGCTTATGTGGCCATTTTGTCTCTGGCTTTGAAACTTATGCTGCTTGCGCTATCAACTATATTGAGGACTGTCCATTAAGTAGTGTCGCTGCGCTGCTATATACTTCGTCCTTCCAGAAGTATTTAAAAGCAGTGAAATGTGTGGCAAAGCAGTATAATTTTTAACATTTGTATTAAACATCCAAATCTCTGAACCACTTGGCGGCAATATCGTTAAACATTTAGATTTTAGACATGTTTAGTATAAGGTGTTTTACATATAAACGTGGTTTGGTGTTTAGTATCAGTGAAACGGGTGTTAATTTTCGATATCACTATTTTGGAGTGTAAGATGATGTCATATTTGTTTAATAGCCCAGTGATCAAATTTATGTAGCCAGGGGCGCGGCACGTTGGCTGCTCTCAAATGCGAATGTTAAGGTGGACCTGCTGTTTTTGCGTTCAATAGTAGCTGCGGCAAGGTACTACACACACCACTTACTTGTGATTGAACCAAAATAGACCATACCTTGTAAAATATCTGGCCGAACACAAGTACTCAGCCGTTTTAAAAATCCATGTACAGCCTTTTCGTTCACACATTCAATGTTTTATTTACATTGGTAGCGTAAAATACTTGACATTTTTAACTGCTGGTCCAATAAAGTTGTTAATTTTATGTAATGTTATGTCCTATTTTAAAATTACGTTTTTGGTTTGCTTGGATACTGACCTGGTGTATAATTGTTTCTTAGGTAATGCGATGGTGAGTTAGGTGTGAATTTTTTTAAATCTTAAGGAACTTTTGATGTATCATAATATTATGTACCGCCTGATCTGTCAATCTCTATCTCTACCATGCCTGGATTGGCTTTATATCCTTCGCAAATTGTATGCGCAGCCGTTCTCTAACATTTCTGTATTTCTGGTTTTTAAACAGTTCACCTTAAAGTGTATTGTTATTAATCTGATGGTGCTTTGCATTGTTCTGTATAACTTATCAAATGTTTGCACTGCATCCGCGAAACCAACAACAAACGAAACATTTCCTACGTAACCTGGTCATACTGTACTCAAAATGATAAAAAGGGGGATCATTGATATACCAGTTAAGGTGAGTAAAACGTTATGCATTCCTAAACGTTTACTACGCAATTTATTCACAAAATGGTAATCCCTTACTTGGTGAAGAATTTTTTAATGTATTCGCTTATTTCAATCTGTAATACCGGAAAAAAATGTTGCCAACGACATACCTTATGATTTTACTAAGCTTGACAAGTAAGGACAATTCCAACACGCCGCCCTTTAATTTCTTGCTCTGTCTTTCTTGCAGAAAAAAAATCAACCACAAACGGTTAAAAAACGTGCCACGATGGCAGAATCGGAACAGAATCGCACATTTTGTATGGCGTTGTTACTTTCATACCATCGACTTGAGCATCCAGAGTAGCAACGGAATGGGTATTTAGTAGCACCGATAAAATAATCAACCTTGTTTGTCATTCCCTTTTGATTTCGCATTTTCTGTCTGAAAACTCGGCAATTTAAGCCGTCTTATTTTCCTATCTTTCGATACGAAGCATTCCAACCCGTCTGAATGTCTTCAACCAATCCATCCGCGGTTTGCCGATGCGGCATATCTGGTGTCGGTTATTTAGATTTGGGCGTTAATTGACTATAACATGTCAAAAAATCCCAAATGACGCCTTTGGATCTTGGCCGAATGTGGTGTCTTTGCATCATTGTGCATATTTTACTACTTTGGACTTTGCCTGCCCTCGTTAGGCTTTATCCACTGCAATTTCAATTGAGCGATATTTGGCCATTTGCGCCCCGCTAACGCAATGATCAATGAAAGGTAAATCCGCCCCTACAGATTTGCCTGCGCGTTTTGGGTTTGCGCGGTGGTAATTTGCTGCTCTATACGTCCCCCAATTTGCGTTTACAAAGTTATGCTTGAATGGCCAGAGACAGTCAGAATTCACTTCCCTGCCATCGTTTCAACAAGGCGTGCTTAACCGCTGAACACCTTTGTAGCAGTGTATGCCATGTTGATTGCGATCGTCTCGTTTGTTGTCGTTTGCGTTGATCAACGGGACATTTACATCAATCTTGCCGCTTTGACTCGTCGTTCAACATGGACGTAAGCAAGGAAATGGATAAAAATCGGTGAAGCTCCGTAATCAAGTTACTCCGCATCCTTGTTTACAACGGAACAATGTTCTTTATTTGCAAAAAACGCCCATAAATCGTATCGCCAACCCGATAACCTCTTGTGTAATATTAGCGAGTAGCTTTCCTTATCCAAAAAAGGTATATGAATACTATTCACAACATAGGTAATCTCCTTTTTTCATTCTCAATTCTTGCATCAATATCCTTCTTACTTCTTGGGCTCTCCGTCAATCCCGCAACGCCATGCGAGATGCGTTTATAAAAGCGACCCATTTTGTCCGACGTCTGATGAATGAGACCGCGGACCAGCTTTCAGCGAAACAACCTTCTTCGACCTTCCAAAAACCATCTCAATCTTCCGCGGTAACCTTTGTCCCTAGTGATTCAGAGGGTCGGCGAATAATCTAATCCTTGTGAACATTACAGAAGGTTCAAGACTAGATTTTGATGTTTTACAAACTAAGTATACTTTTTCCAGCACATATCGAGGCCTAATATTGTGCCAACATAATACATGTTTACAGTTTAGCACGATTAGCACTATCCAACTGATCATTACTGAAGACGACATATTCAGTTGCACCAAAAGTTCCTAATGAAGCTAATATCTGTTTTTAAAATTTAAGATATTTTGATTTCTTTTTCGGATGAATATTCAAACCCGAATGTAGTTTCATATTTTTAATGATCTATAGTCTTTTTAGTATTATAGATTATAAGAGATATGACTGTCTACTCGCACTTAAGACATTAATGGTACTCATTGTGAAACACATCTTCACCATTTCTACCACGAGAGTTGCCCATGAAATTAGGTATGAGGGCCTGGTCATTTTTGGTAAAAGTTTTTTGACCAAGTGAGGAATCAGATCCAGTAGCGCTTCACAAGTTCACAAAGAATCCAAGTAGCGTTATAGCTTATCGTCTCAATCAAAATAATTAGAAGTGCTTGGCTGGGAAACTTGTACACATCATATATCAGCTGCACTGCATTGTACGGAAGTCAACTACACACCAAGTTAAGAATAAATGTGTCTATGATTATAAAATACAATAGTATGCACCAAAGTGCACTTATATTAATATTATTATTTTCTTATTTGATATTACATACACAAAAAAGTAAAACAAGAAATCCGCAAAAAATGTAACTAGTAAGTACTAGGCTTAACACAGACGTAACAAAATGTTGCTTTGAGAAAAGGGCGTTGCACTAATTAGTTTTTAAAAATGGTAATTTGTGCTGTGTAGATAGAGTGGACACGGAAGTTAATGTAAATTGGGCTAATTTTATCTGCTTTTTTTGTGGGCCCGCCAGCTTTACTGGAGGACACTTAGCAATCCGTGTGCCTGTGTAATGTGTGTGTGGTATGTGTGTGTGTGGATGTGTGTGTCATTAAAATGTGAAGTTTTTATTTTTTTTTTTTAATTGGACCTCAGTTGAAAATTTGAAGTTCAACTTTGTAACCAAACTTGTGTCATAAGGTGCACCATGGGATCCCTCATATGTGATGAGGTCAAAGTCATGTACCAGGTCAAAAGGTCATGTTGAGGTCAAGGTGTAAAAATATGCTAAAAATTTGAATTTTGTTAAAAATGCATTAAAGGTGATCATCATTGCTCGGACGGCAATAATATTGAGCTATACCAATGGAAAGTTTATGACTTCAGATGCCAAACATGTTTCCCCCCCCTTTTCCAAAAAAATAATCGTATAATATAGCACGCTTTAAGCCAAAAACTAACCCATATTTCGTTGGCGATTTTTACCCCAAAAATACGCTTAAGATTTCCTTCTCTGACCTTGGAAATTTGTGTGACGTAGGCGATTGGCACAAGTCTTGTTGCGCAATGCATCTTCCAATACTTCCAATGTAAGGAACCCCAAATGCTCCTCCTCTTCTCCTCTTTTGATTTCGCCATTCTAGTGATAAATGTTGGTTGACTTAGGTTTCCCGATCCTCTGTGAATTGTGGGTAATTATAATTCCGGCTTCATATAAGTGCGCAAGAAATGTGCAAAAAATCGCTTGAATTCTCATTGCTTACGATGACTCGTGAATACCGACGTGCGGAGCTCAGAGACCATCTCGTTTACAGCAAGTGTGAGATTTTTGATCACCACTCGCTCCTGGAGCATGAAAAATAAATAGCTTCCCCTGTGAGGTTAGTGAGGGAGACCTGCCCCTGGAGCGTGGGTGTGGTCAAAAACATACGCGTGCGTATAAAAACACGGCTCTTCCATTGATTTACGTTACTACATCCTCTTATGCTAACCGATGGAATTGCATTGAGGTATATAGGCGCTATCAGGGGTAGTAATGGAAAATATCTTAATCTATCTACCTTTCTCACCTGGAAACAGTCACTCAATTAGGAGTTGAAACCTTTTTTTAATAAATCACTGTTGGCTTTGCTTTTAGGTTTTCCTGTAAAGTCTTGGCTCATCGAGGGTAACATGGCGGTAATTACTTTAACGAGCGACACTTTTTAACCATAACAAATTGGAATTCAGCATACTGTGAAGGCAGGAATTCAGTATGTATAAATGCCGGCTGAACTGCCCTTCTCTGTGGGATAGAGCCAATCAAATCTACAGATACTTTCCACAAATACTATCTGTATCTGTAATTGCTTAATAATTCTGATTTAGTTGAGCAAATTTAGAGAAAACAATGATACGTCTTCGAAAGTTGCATAACGAGCGATACAAGTGCATGGGATTTTGTTTACTTGCTAGACTATACACAATCGGGGACGTCACCACCTCACAGCGCCAAAGTCAATAGTATTGATTTCGCTGAAGTGGTGTTGCTTGAAAGACGATTTTTTCATTTTGGCTCTTGTACCAAATTGGGTGAGTAACATAAATATGACACCGTTACATATAAAATCGCGATAAAATATGCTTTCCATTGGTATAATTCTTAAATATATGCCGTCCGAGCATGAGGATGCACCTTTAAGTTTTTTTTTTTTAAATTGAAACCGCAATTGAAAAGTTGAAGTTCAATTGGCACCAAACTTGTGTCATAGGTCCCGGCTGTTTGAAAGGTATGTTTTCATTATTTGCAAATCCACCCCCATTGTTTGAATTCGTTATTTTTCATGCAAATTACATGACCCGCCTGATTATTATTATTTATCGATTTTTTTTGATCAAAGAAACGCCGCCTCTGAACTTCAAGTAAATTTGATTTTTGCTCGTTCGGCGGCTGTACTTGACCGTACCGCAGTACAAAGGTCTACAGATATCAAATGGCGTAGAACTTAGATTGCTAGCATACGACAAAACAAGTTTAATATTGTTTTATAAATGGAAATCAAATTTTGACCATTAATTTAATAATTCATATGAGACTAGCTTTATGACTAACCAAAACATAAAAAAAATCCGGGTGTGAATTGTGGCGCTTTTGATTTTGGGGCCGACCTGGCGAAGTCATGATTAATCAACCATTTCAACAACAGAGCATGAATAGTTCGAAGTCCAATTGAGGTTGAACTTGAACCACGTAGGCCTACAATTCCCAGCAAGGCCTAGCAATTTCAAACAAGATAAATATCAGTAAACACGGGAGGTCAACAAGTCTATCCGAATACCAGTCATGGCTAAATTAGGTATATAGCCGTATTACTTAGTGAAAATTAACCAACTTAATTGCACACGTAGCATGTTTTTTTTTTTATCTCACTTAGACAAATTCACTATTTGGCCCAACACTCTAAGTAGACGCCATTTTTGTCGTTAAATTGATTTCGTTTGTTCGGCCCATCTCACCCGATTACTGCTATACCACTCATATCTTATATAGGCATATATTAGTGAAAATAGCGCAAATTTACTAAATTTGTTACATGTAGCCCATTTTAGCTCATTAGCCTACATTCATATACAGGGCCTGATAAGCTTGTTTAGCATAGCATTTGCTAAACATTTTCTGCCATTTTGCTATGCATTTTAAGAATATTGTGTAGCATTTTCCTATACATTTGTGTTGTTTGCTCCTATAACATGATCAGAGCAAGAGGTGTTGCAAAAATTGCTACAGCAAATAAAAATCCTTAGCGCGAGCCCTTTTCACAGGATATTTGGCGCCAAAACCTAAGCAGACGACATTTTTGTCGTTAAATTGGATTTCGGTTTTTTCTGCCCATCTTCACCGATTACTGCGCATAGATCCACTCATAGCTTATATAGGCATATTAGTGAAAATAGGAGCAATTTGACTAAATTTGTTAGATGTAGCCTATTTTAGCTCATTTATCCTAAATTCACATATTTTGCCGCCAAAATCTAAGCAGACAACATTTTTGTTGTAATTGATTTCATTTTGTTCGGCCCATCTCACCGATTACTGCGATCTACTCATGCTTATACAGGGTTCCCAAATAAAATGCAATCCGCGAGTCGGTGGCTAAATTTCAAATTACTGAGAATTATTCAAATTTTTATAACATATTCTGATTGACGAACTTGTTTCCTGTCCAATTTTTGTCGGATACGGTTCACTTGTTTTTGAAAACAAAGGCTAATTATTAACCCCGCTGTCAAATTACCCCATTCCAATTGCGGGAGATCGTTTGAAGCGGTTCACCTTGAAAGTTGAATATATGTTTTAACCACAAAATCTCCTTGTACTAATCCTGTCTTGTGTGGTTTTTTTTTAATACTAAAATATTGTCGTTATTGTATCATCCACGGTCTTTTATCGTCTTTGCAGTATTTCCTCAACTCGCATTGAGAATAGTAACTTATCGACTTGGCCAAACTTAAATGTTTTTATCTCTTCAGTGTGTCTGACAAATCCGCATGAATATTACAAAAAGGCAGCGGATGGATTAATACCAAATTAATGAAATGGTATGAATGGCTGTTGAAGACCATATGATATAATAATGTTATACATATGGACCTTTGATAGACCAAAAACACAAATAAACCACTGAAAACCTAACTTGAGTTACATCAAACAGAATGTCGTTGTCATGGCCTAAGACAGAGACCATTTCCCTATTTGTCAAAGACATGTTTCTTTAAATGCTTTTAATATTAAAATATATTATTTACAAAGTTAACTGGGTTAACTGACCAAACTAAGTAGTAAGGAGTAAGAAATAGACAGAAAAACAAAACCACAACCTACGTACTAAGCATGCCTTGATTGTGTATCCATCAAACTTGGAACGACTAAAATTGTGGGCTTACTTAACGAATCGCCTTTGCTCTAAAATCATATGAAATTTGAACATAATGTTTTGAACAAGGATAGACCGTACAGATATCTCGCACATTTCACATTTTGCAATCAAGCCCAACCATTTCCTTCATGTGGTATTTAACCCTCCGCTCATTTACATTATTCACTCGGATTTGTCAGACCCACTGGCGCGATAATTTTGGCAAGTCGCTAAGTTACTATTCTAAATATGAGCAGAGAAAAATACTGTACAACAATAAAAGACCGTGGATATATAAAACAATGACGACAACTATTTTTATAATTTATTTTTTTTTAAACAGAAGACTGGATTAGTACCAGAAGAGTTTTGTAGTTGAAAGACATTTTATTCAACTTTCACGTGAACCTGTTTTCAACGATCTAAGGCAAACTTGGAATTGGAACAAGTAATTTGACAGCTGGTTACATAATAGCCTTTGTATTTTCAAAACTGTGAACCGTATCAGACAAAAATTGGACGGATTTACGGAAACAAGTTTGTCAATCATAACATTTATAAAATTTGAATAATTCTCAGTCAATTTGAAATTATAGCACCGACAGCGAGTATTGCATTTATTTTGGACACCCTGTATAGCATATATTAGTGAAATAGAGCCCAATTTGACTAAATTTGTTTAGATGAGCCTATTTTAGCTCATTTATCCCTAAATTCACTATTTGTCGCCAGATATCTAAGCAGACGACATTTTTGTTGTTAAATGATTTCGGTTGGTTCGGCCCATCTCCCCGATTACTGCGATACCATCATAGCTTTATAGGCATATAGTATGAAAATATAGTCCATTTGACTAAATTTGTTACATGTGCATATTATAGCTCATTTATCCTAATTCACATATTTTGGTGCCAAAAATATAAGCAGACGACATTTTTGCGTTAAATTGATTTAGGTTTTTGGTCGGCCCATCTCGGCGATTACTGCGATACCACTCATAGTGTATATATATGTCATATATTATGAAAATAGAGCCAAAAATTTGGGGACCTAAAATTTGGTACATGTAGCATATTTAGCTCATTATTCCTAAATCAATATTTTGGTGCCAAAAATCTAAGCAGACGACATTTGTCGTTAAATTGATTTCGGTTCGTTCGGCCCATCTTACCGATTACTGCGATACCACTCATACTCATATGGCCTATATGATTAGTGGAAAAATAGAGTCAAATAGACTAAATTTGTACCATGTAGCCTATTTTAGCTCTTTTATTCTAAATTCACATATTTTGCCGCCAAAAATCTCAGCAGACGACGTTTTTGTCGTAAATTGATTTCGGTTTGTGCGGCCCAATCTCAACGATTACTGGCAATACACACTTTAATAGCGTGTATAGGCATATATTAGTAAAAATATAGCCAAATTTGACTAATTGCATAGGCACATTTCAAGCTATTATCTCATTTTAATTTAGACTAAATTCTCACATTTTGGCGCCCAAAGAATGTATGCAGAAGACATGTCTTGGTGTTTTAACTACTGGCAGTTATTCCCACTATCCCTCTGAATACGGGAAAACTCAGGCTCTTCAAGCATATAGTAGTAAAAGTATAGCCCACGTATGACTCAATTTACAAATATGGCAGGATTTTAACTAATTCGGACTAAATTCACCTACATTTTGGCGTCAAGTGTTTATTCGGACACCGTGTGTACATACAGTTATCGTATACAAAGAGGTAAAGATTACAGGTAATATTAATGTCCTTGTCTAGAGTAGGAACACGAAATAATTCAGTATTCACCACATATCTCGAAATATCGCCCGAAATATCGAAATATCGCGATTCGCTCAAACTATCGGCGCATCCCTATGATGAATTAATCGGCTCTTACTTACAACGCGGTGGATCATCCAATCGATCGATTTTTTTAGTAGTGGAATGACGTCAGTTTTATATCCACATATATGTTCATTTTGAATACTGCCCTCAGTTTTGAAATGGGTAATAAAAAATATGTAAGCTCAATAGGCTCAAACAGCCGTGAGGTGCACCATGGGATCCCTCATATGTTGATGAGGCATTTTGCCAAGGTCAAAGGTCATGTGAGGCAATTTGAAAATATGCTAAAAATGTAAAAATTGACAATTGAAAAGTTGAGGTTCAATGCAACAAATGAGCCATAGGTGCAACAAGGGATCCCTTTACGGCGGCCCGGAAAGTGCGTAGTATGTGTCACAGATGCGA
>JAMKCH010055333.1:0-21084 GCA_023653785.1 Ophioderma brevispina | reverse complement strand
GTCTTGTTCAGCATGATCTGACTTTGAACTCTGAAAATATAAAAGTTGATTGCATAGTGGCAGCCACAGTGACAAAAAGACGCTAACCGCGACTGGACAATCGTTTGGAGCAACTTTCGAGTACACTGTGATGGACCCGTCCGCTGCATTTTGATGCGCAAGACGGGCAATACGGATTTACCCAGATGAAGCAGTTGAAATGTATTTTAAGGGTATGTTATAGCTGGATCAAAGACGTGGAAAGGGGTCGACGTGTTAAAACTTATATTACCAGCGGTTTACCACCTTCAGGGATTTTATTTAAATGGTTTAGTTGCCCAATCTTCAGGTTGTAATTTTAGTCAATAGTTTTCAAGATCATCTATGGTAAAAATTCTCAGATTTAGGCCATATGTAATAAAATATGCATGGTCTTATACATTTTAACCGCAGAAACTCTCACAATATATGAGTGCCGTGTTTGATATTTAATCATGAAAAAGGAATACACTTAAGTTGGAAATTGTTCAATTTCCGTGTCCGTTTAATTTGACACTTGTTTTGTCAGAGTGACCAATGTATTGGTCGTTATGAGGTGAAAAGTGTGAAACTTCTTGCCGAATCGGAAAAAATCAGAAATCTTTAACAACTTTCCGTATCATCAAACCACAATCGATTTGATGGTTGTCCACTGTTTTATCGCAAATCTTGCGATCGTGATTGGCCACCAGACTGTATAATTGATCATGTATCTAAGATCGCTAACACCACGGATCATAACGTTTGACAGGAAAAACTTATAGCACTTGTTTAGTGCAAGCAATGCAGCGGCATTCTCAGTTTTTATGCACAATACCAGTATACTGTGTTCCATTCACAGTTCTGCATTCACTAGTTCATGAATCAAAATGATAGACACTTCCCATATTTGCATTGTGTATATTTTCTTTTGGTTGTCAAATTTCCCGATTGATTTTAAACCTCCCGCACTGTGTTAAATATTTGACATAAAAATCTATGCAATTTGACCACGGAAATTATTCAAGTTTGATACGGATGGTTGTTTTTCCGATTCCTTTTTTAACACAATTTTTTTTTATTTTGATTCGGATTTTTGAGTGATTTTCACTTTTCTAGTCGTGTCCTTTCATTTTGACACTTTTGTGTCGTTTTGAACCAATAATTTGGGGTTTCCTCCGCGACTAATTTTCCGTGTGCAAATTTTGACAATTTTGTGTCAATTAACCAATCTTAGAATAAAGAGTAGATGCACATTAGATTCAAATTCAAATACCCTATTCAAAGTTGACGGACTATTTGTGGTTCGTTGACTGAATACTATTCTCAAATTGATACCTTGCAGTATCACTTTTGGTATCGTCTTCAGATTTCACACACCCTTGTCCATGAATCTAATAAAATAGAGCAATTGTATTGCTACGTGTGGTATTACGAGGATAATTTAAGCCCTTTTCATTTAATACTTTTAAACCGTTTTCGTATCGTTATACAATACTGAATGCCTCAGAGCTGCAGAGTGGTGATATCAAAAATATATCATGAGGGTCAATTTGACTTTTCTATTTACGAGGCGAAGTACGAGTGGAATGAAACAGTCACATTTTGACCAAATGATAGATTATGACAGTCAATATTTGTTTTAATATCATGAGAATCACATGGTTTAATTCTTTTCAAGCCATGTGATAGCCAAAAACTATCAAAAATCAGTTTTATTTTATTTTTTGGCTTATTTTCGCCTGGGTAATTCAGTGTTCAGACACTGCTTCAATGATGCCCAGGGTCCGGATGAATTGGGAGCCCAGGGTATTTCACCTCCTCTTATCGACACTGGCTGCGATTACATATAACATGCGTGATTCTCCCATGTATATGACCGACGGCTTAACGTCCCCTCCGAAGGACGGGGTATTCTCATGGTTCGTTTGCCCAAGGCCAATGACCCACGGGGAGAGTGGAATTCCAGTTTAATCAATATTCTTACAAATCAAATCCAGAATTTGGTACGCCCATTAAATCCCACAAGTGGCCCCGCCGGGGATGAACCGGGGACCTTCTTCACCAAAGTCGAATACCCAACCATTGCGCCCGCCTCTCCCTCAGGTAATTATGATATATTCATTACCTCTATGCCCCGTACCTCCAATGAGAAGTATTCTTTTATACGGCCTTACCTGATTCCTAATTATAAACAAGGAATGTTAACACTCAATTCATTAATTGAACCCGATTTAAGTCGATAAATTTTGTTTATCTTCATAGCGGCTCTTTGATAGAACCGTTTTGAAGTGAGAGCTATAAACGTGATTTTGTAATCCCCATACAGTATTGTGTAAATTAATATTGTCGATCAAAAGGGAGCATATTTTCGCTCATAGCATCCAAACCAAATATCCGTAAGACACCCTAAGATTTCAATCAGTAAATGAGAAAAATAGTCGGTTTCTTCAGACTACCAAATTTTGACCACTCCATTAAAATCAGTGTGTCCCTGGGGACTAGCTATTAGAGTCGGACTATTGACTTTAACCTATAAACCGTATAACTTTTCTGGTAACACTTCTGCATCCCAATGCCCTATTTTGAATACTCCTTCCTTGGAACGGTTTCCACGTATTTCGATATATAAGTTTTGGCCTAAATCCAGAACAAAAGTAGACGGTCCTTGTTTATTCTTATATTTTATAACTGGGTTAATCAGTAAAATGCCCAATCTCTTTTTCCCAGTTGACTAATTAAGGTATTGTCAGTCAACTTTCTTCACATATTCATCGGCACCAATGCAATTCTTCGAAATATGGGCTATTTGAGTTCAATACATCTGTACTTTTGCATGCTGAATCAAAAACTGCTCATTCTTTGTGTCACATGGAAAGTACGTATTTTATGGAAAGAGATTTAAAAAGCAATTCGCTAGCGAAGTGTTACTGTAATCCGGTCGTTAACTATGTCAACTGGATCACGCTTTTGAGTCCTGCACCACGACCGAAATGACACTACACCCAGTCTACGGCCACATTAACATCCAATAAGGTGCTGATCCATAACCAGGGAGTTTATGTTAACACTCGATGCGAATAATTAGGATCTGAAGCAGTATTCCTTCACATAAAGCAATAACTTATTATAGACAAATCCGACCAGCCAAATGATGGTCAGAATTGATCCGCCATTACTGGGGGGGGGGCCTCCAACCCAAAACCTACCCAAATCTTTTGTACGTCTGTAACACGCTTGATTAAGTATAATTCAAAAGCTACATTTGGGCGAATTCAAGCAGGATGCACCCCAGCTATGGCTGCAAGTGAGGTGTTGGAATGTGCGAAATCGGATTCGTGTATAATGCTCCATGTAACCATAGAAGAAAGAGATAAGAAGGAACCACAACGACCGACTTGACGTTTGAACGATCTATCTGCCGCCCCATAATTGTAATTTTTATTCATATTCTCTCAAGTGGCCCTTCCGAGGATACTCCTATTCAGATTTTCTCGCTCGAGAGAATTCTCAGGTCGTGGTTGTTTCTTTCATTGTGAAGTAAATACTCAAACATATGGCGGTTCCCATGGAAACCGATCAACACGTCCGGGGGGTTCTTGGAACTACCGCTATGGGTATCAAATTCAAATTAATCAAGTTCTAGTCCCACTGGGGGTACAAATTCAGTTGTGATTGTGACTGGTTCAATGATACAAATAGAAAAAAAAATTAACCTAAACATATCAGCAAAATAACCCTAAGTGTGTACTTTTTCTTGAAGTAGAACAAGTGTAATTTTTCTTGTATATTGGCTATTTTAAATGTGTATCTTTTTTCATATATTGACAACAGGTCAAAAAAAAAAAAAAAAAAAAATTTTTTTTCTCAAAAGTACTCCTCTTGGTGTAACCCGTAGTTCCCTTCATATACACATGCATTTTTCTCATAACTCCTCAAACTCCCGTATAAAGTTCTCGCCATCCTGCAGTTTATGACCCCCCTTCAATTACCACAACATCCCGTAATCGTATTTTATTTCCCGTAATTTCCAGTATATCATGTAACTTAGGCCTATGATGTTCTTATTTTCTAAATGCTAAACTGTAAATATTTCATCCTGTAACTTTCCCTATATTTTAATTTTCTTCTCAAACTACTCCCGTATCCTAACCCGTAATGCCCATCATACATACGACAATCAAAGCGAAATAACATGTGTTATTGACCCCACACTATCTGCACTATTAATAAAGCTGCTATTATTTTGGGTGGCGAATATAGCGTCTCACGCGTAACCGCCCGTCGCGTCGATATAGCGTCTCATGCGTAACCGCTCCTCACAACGCGCAACGCGTACGCACTGGTTAATAACGGTTATAAACAAATGGGTGATTTTGCTTAGCAACCGACCAAATTTTCACTGATTTTTCAGCCATTTCTGAACCGATTTCGTCCGAATATAATTTCGAACCCGTCCGGTATCCTCATGCACCTTTCCTGTGAATTTGGCGCAATTTAGACCAAAACTGACGGAGCCTTTTATTAACATACATACATACATACATCATAACCACAACATTAGCCAAATTATAGTATGATTCTCTCAAGTGGCCCTTCCGAGGATAATCCTATTCAGATTTTCTCGCTCGAGAGAATTCTCAGGTCGTGGTTGTTTCTTTCATTGTGAAGTAAATACTCAAACATATGGCGGTTCCCATGGAAACCGATCAACACGTCCGGGGGGTTCTTGGAACTACCGCTATGGGTATCAAATTCAAATTAATCAAGTTCTAGTCCCACTGGGGGTACAAATTCAGTTGTGATTGTGACTGGTTCAATGATACAAATAGAAAAAAAAATTAACCTAAACATATCAGCAAAATAACCCTAAGTGTGTACTTTTTCTTGAAGTAGAACAAGTGTAATTTTTCTTGTATATTGGCTATTTTAAATGTGTATCTTTTTTCATATATTGACAACAGGTCATGCAAGGGGTATAATCTCACTGCAAATTATACCTTCAATCTTCAATCAATTTTTATTGGTTCATCATAGAATAGGCCTACAGCAAAAACAATATGATAAATAATTATGTAAATAATGCAGTACAGTGAAAAATTTTGCATACAAGTAAAGACGTTTATAAGTGGAATTTCAAAAGAGAGTATATAACTGGGATAATACTAGTGGAAAGTATATTTAAATAGCAGTAACCTTTCTTGGAAGTGTATATTTTCACTGAAAACTAGTATAATTTCACCAAAGTTGGTCCAATTAGGGGCCGGGTATATTTTAACTGAAAATTGGTCCCGTTAGGGGTCACTTTCAGAACCCCTGGAACGAGCATGGGTGCCCAACGAAAATCCAAGACGGCCCCGGTTCAAATTTAGTCAAACTTTCATCCTTTATGTTTCACACTGGGCAGCCTTGGGCAGTAAAGCTGAACGCATAACGATGTACATTAACTTCTTATATAACGAAAACAACAACAAATACACACTGGAGACAGCCGGAACATGTTGTAATATGCAATATACTTTACACTTTTATGTGTTCGGACCCCGGACATAGAGTTTTCAAAATATTCTACAGTAGTGATCTTGCTCGCCAATCATCGATTGCGGCAGAGGGATTATGATCAAAGGATGGTTGTTGTCCTTCGTTTAACTCCTCAAACGGGTGGAAATCCACTCTTTTTCGAGTGATTTTTACTCTTTTTGAGTGGAAATTCAATTCCTTCTTTAAATTCAATTCCTTTATTTATTTCTTTATTCCTTTCTCTATTTCTTTCTTTATTTCTGTAACACTTATGTAAGGATGTGTCCTGGCCAAAATGAGAGTAGCAAATCTTATGTTGAACACCGAGAAATAATGTCTTGAAAACTCCTTTCAAGGCAGCTTCAAAGTCACTCACTATAGTCCGTAGAAAATGAAATCCCAGTCCTCTATAACACGAAATCTTTAATGAAGTTTAACCTTTTGGTACTCCATATTGACAGCCGCGAAAAACAGTACAAAAAAAAAAAAAAAAAAAAAAACACTGGGCAGCCTTGGGCAGTAAAGCTGAACGCATAACGATGTACATTAACTTCTTATATAACGAAAACAACAACAAATACACACTGGAGACAGCCGGAACATGTTGTAATATGCAATATACTTTTACACTTTTATGTGTTCGGACATAGAGTTTTCAAAATATTCTACAGTAGTGATCTTGCTCGCCAATCATCGATTGCGGCAGAGTGATTATGATCAAAGGATGGTTGTTGAATCCCTTCCTTTTGTGCGGGTGAATGGATAAACAGATTAAAATCGGATTGTGGAAGTCGTTGTGGTTCCTTCTTATCTCTTTCTTCCATGATGTAACCATTTGTAAGGCACTGCGTTCTCATAGAGCGCCATTATTATTCTCAGATTTAAAGAGAGCGTGAGAAGCTAAGGCGATTAAGAGAAGCTAAGCAGTTGCGTACCCGGGGGGGAAGCTGCCCCCTGTGTGGAATCTTTCCCCCCTCTTTCCCCCTGAAAATTAGTGATCTACATTAGTGGTTAGGCCACTGAAGCTAAGGCGATTAAAAGATAGCAATTAGCATTTCAATTGCATCAACTAATGCCAAGAAATGTCTGCTTATGTCTTTCTTGAAATATCAAGCTATTAATGATACAAAGAGATATCAGTTTTTTACTTTTTACAAAAAGCAGTTAAAACAAAATACAGCTGAGATCGTGAAAAACATGTACATTCAAAATTTGCATGATTTGTTGTTGCGGTTTTCTCAAACTCTAAATATATTAAAAATTTTGAAATTTTGTCTTGCTAATAAATATTACGACTGCCCGCGAATGCATCGCAAGTTGTGCCAAGGTCACCAGATATTTTTTTTCCAATTTTATTTCATGGAATTAAAATAGGAAGTATTCCTTCCTGTGTTTTATCGCGTATTGCACATACATTAAAACTTAAAACGCGAGTTATGTTGCAAAACAAAGACTTCGACACGCAAGTCGCAAGCCATAAAGGCCAACGTATTGCGCAACGCGTTGCGAGGAAGTACATTTCGGCCAACGCGTTGCGACGTCGGGCCAATCAAAATCATGACTTCCTGTGACGTAGTTCAATAAAATAGGCCCACAACGCGTGCTAGAACTTTGCAAGGGGGTGCAAGCTTCACAACGCCTTGCTAAGGTCCACAAGCCATAGGGTCATAACGTATTGTCGCAATGAGTTGTGAGAAAGTCAACAACGCGTTGCGACATTTAGGACCAACGCGTGCCTATATTTCGGCAACGCGTTTGCGACATTTCGGCAACGCGCGTTGCGATATTTCAGCAACGCGTGCGACATTTCGGCAACAGCGTTACGGTGTCGGCCAATCAATAATCATGAATTTCTGTGACGTATTTTCAACAAATATAAATCCACAACGCGTTCTGCGACCCCGTCACAAACGCGTTGCAAACCTTCAAAAAGCGTTGCGACAATACGTTATGACCCTTTATGCCTTCACAACGCGTGTGAAGTTTACAAACGTGTTGTGAAGCTCGCAACGCCGTGTGAAGGCTTGCGACGCGTTGTGAAGGCCATAAGGGTCATTACGTATTGGCCGCAACGCGTTGTGGATCTATTTTTGAAGAATACGACAGAATGCATGATTTTGAAATGGCGACGCCGCAACGCGTTGACGAAATGTCGAAACGCGTTGCTACTTTCTCACAACGCGTTGGCGGCAGTACGTTATGACCTTATGGCTTGCTAAACATGTCGCAAACGCGTTGTGAAGGTCGCAACAGCGTTGTGAGGCTTGCAACGCGTTGTGAGTTTCCACAACGGTGTTGCTAGATATTTGCAACGAGTTGTGGGTTTAATTTTTGAAATACGTCACAGAAATTCGTCGTTCTAATTGGTCGACGCCGCAACGCGATGCTACTTTCTCGCAACGCGTTGCCGAAATCGGCGCAACGCGTTGCCGAAAATATCGCAAAGCGTTGACGAAATGTCGGCAACGCGTTGAGGCAATACGTTATGGCCTTTATGGCTGCGATACACGCAGACAGGCTGACTTATCCTTATTAACAATTACAGGATTACAAGATTTGAAAATAGTTAAAATACAAATTTAATTAGATAAATTAATGTACAAACATTATATCGATTGAATTTGTCCAATTAAAATATAAAAAAAGTACATTTAAAATTAACAAAAATTCAATGTTTAAAATTAAATACTATGAATATAGTCCGGAATAGATCATTACAATGTGTTGTAGTAATTCCTACATGATTGTAGTCGGTTGTATATAATTGTGAAAAATACAGATGCAAACTTTACAATTGTTGATTTTATTACAGATTTTTACAGAAATTGCCACTTCTAAATGCAAGATATTCTAATAGTTATGGTTAAACGTGCATTATAGATACTTGCTAAGTTGTATGAGGAGCCATATGCTCCGTTACGGATCGTTAAAGAAATTCGGTTAATGGTGATCTCTTATTGAAAATAATATATATTTTTAGAAGGGTGGGCCTATTAATTGCATGATTCTAGCAGAAATCTATGACGATGCGAAACTCAATTCAATGCAGGAGGATCAAGGGTAAATGATACAACCGAGAAAGTAACTGATAAGTAATATAGAAGCTCGGAGAAAACTGGCGAGCACATAATTAAATAAAGACGAAAAAAATACACGGTCTCGAAGCCGGAACTCTCGCTATCCGGCGTGAGAATTACCGCTGGGCCACAGAGGATTGTGTTTACGTGGATAACCAGAGAAAGAACGATCGCAAATGTCTTTATTATTCTCTGTAGAGCGCCATTTGCATTATAAATGCAATTGATATTTATTATTATATCATTATTAAATATTTTGTATTACGTAAAATTAGTTTCAATCGTGTTAAATTCAAGAAAAATACGCATTAGACGGTACCATTTGTCTGTGTATGCGCGCTGTTTTAAGGGTTTTTTAAAACTGGTTCTTTGACATTATAATATCATTTTCAGTGTACTATGTGATGTTTGTGTGTGGCAAGAAGTTCTTGGGGTCTGCTTTGTCACTTCAAAAAAAAACCATTATGAGGTATATGATAGGAGTATTATCAGCAAAGATATCAGCGAAGGGCTTAAAAATATTGATAATCTCTCTCACAGAAAGCATTTAAGTTGAGGAGGTATGCAGAGTATTTCCTTTCCTCTCTTTGTTTTCATATTACTGTTATGACATTGCCAAACAATATTGACAGTTTTGATGCTTACGTCAACCGCTACCTTAAATGATGAGTGGATTACTACACCCCTGGCACCATTGCGTTTCTGCATATTGCCTTGGTATTAAGGATCTCTGACATTACCTTGAGAGTCACGCTATGGCCCACATTTCTTCTAGTACTTAGGGGTAAATCACTGCATAGACTCTAAACTTGAAAGAGAAAGCAATGGCCTAGGAAAGGAAAATATACGGTGTCTGCTAAATCTGAAGACATTTTTCAATAATTGACGCCATAAAGAGGGGCAAATCCCTAAAAATGTGTTCAGAAGGTTGCAGAAGTCCATTAACAATACCATTTCTGAATATTGGCATAATCATGTCAAGTCTCTGCTAATTTTTAAGGTCGGTTTTAGACTGCTTCAGCAGAAGCAAGGCCTACCACGGAAAGAGTGTGGTTTTTAACCTCCCTACTGGGGTCTGTAACTTTCTGTAAAAACTCTTGATTGACACTCTCAAACTAAGGGTTCATCTGAGAGATGGAGGAAAGTGGAGTAATAAGGTAATCTTATATAATAATAATAACAATCTTGATATAGCCGCCTAATGCAGAGGCCTCTAGGCGCTTTCACATGAAAGGAGCAATATACCAAAATATCAAAACGACAAATACCAAAAATAGATTAAAATTCCTAATGTTTAAAACAACAATGATATACATCAATTATTACACAAATTTCAAAAAAACTTTAAATTTAAGTGGAATTCCAAACATATATATAGTGTGATAACAGAGAGAAAGACAACCCAGTTGCCTCCCATTCTAAGAAACATATGGGGATACACCTGAATCGTCAGCTGTGAGGATCTGTGTGTTGTACCCACAGCGACATCGGGTAAGTCTGAATCTTTCCTGGATTCAGATGCCTCTAACCCTACCTAACCTGATGAAAAAAACTATTCCTAGGCAACGGATTGGTGAAGGTTATGGAGAAATTAGTCTTTGTCAAAAATCCACAAATGATAATTAGTGATTGGACTGCATCAGAAACAGGGCTACGTATCAGGAGCCTAAATGTTGTGTAAATGGAATGTCTCAGACGTGACTTGAAAATAGTTGCTGACTGAGCTATGCGGATATGTTAGGGAGTTTAAGTTTATTCCACAAATGTGCTGATGCGTAAGCAAAAGATCTATCACCATGCAGACTTGTTGATGAGGTGGCAGATTTACTCAGCTGGGAGCAAGCAGATGATCTCAAGGTTCTAGGTGGTGAATACAGACTGGATGAGCTCAGAGATATAGGCAGGTGGGCCATGTGTGGATGGCCTTGTAGAGTGAGAAGGGAATCTTAAAAACTGCCCTCTGTTTAATTGGAGGACCAATGTAAGTGGTAGTAGAGAGCTGGTGTGATATGGTCTCGTCGACGGATTTTAAGGACAGAAGGGCAGCTGCATTTTGAATTCGCTGAACCTTGGTCAATTCTCTTTCTGGCAAGGCCATAAAGCAAAGAATTGCAGGCTCCAGCCTCGATGTAACAAAGGCGTGGACCAATCTGATGTTTAGATTTTTCATCAAGTACTGTCCGAAAACTGCCCCCCAATTTTCCTTATTGAGAGCCACGCAGCTTTGCATAAGCTGTTAACATGATGATCATTCTTAGTGATGCGTCTAAGATGACACCAAGGTTCCGTGCTTCAGCTGAAGGATGGATAACAGAATTGCCAATTGATCAGAGATGGCTGAGAGTGAGAGTTGATAGCCGATCTGCTAAATGAAGCGAAAGTACAAAATCTCCGTCTTCTTGTCATTTAATACAGCTTGTTGATTTACACCAGGATTGATGTATGCAATGCATAGTTCAATTCTGTTCATGGCTGCTTCACGATCCCGGGGGTGGAAAGTAGGGTAGAGCTGGGTTATCAGCTAAATAACAAATTGAATAGCGTGGGCAGTGATGATAACCTGTAGTGGGGCACTGAGCAAGATGAAATCAATCGGTCCAGTAACCGAGCCATGTGGAATCCACAATCTACCGCCACAGGCTCTGACGAAGCACCTCTGACTAATAGCTTGAGTGCGGCCATTATAGGTATGACATTTTTTTTGAACCCAAACTTAAGCTTTTCCAGTCTAATCCCATTACCGTTGCAGTTAGTAGGACGGGTAGGAGCTGTTGTGGTCTTCTTATGGTGGCGAAGGCGGCGCTGAAGTCCAGTAACACTAGTACAGCTCTTTTTGTTTGTCAACAGCAGTCAAAGATGTCATTCTGCACCCGTAAAGTGCAGTCTACGTATTGTGCTATTGCGGTATGCCGACTGCATCGGAGCATGGAGATCATTATCGATGAGGAGGTCTGCAACTGAGTCACTGCTACTCTTTCAATCACCTTTCGAGAAATGGCAGATTAGATATAGGGCGATAATTTGAGAGGATGTTGTGTCCAAGCCAGATTTTTCAGCAGCGGGAGGAAAGAATGCATCTTGAGAGCTTGGGGAAATACCCCTAAAGAAAAGGAAGAGTTGGCAATCTTTGTTATGACTGGTAACAGATTATCAAAGGACATAGTTTTAAGAGACCAGCGGTAAAGGGTCTAAGGTGCAGGGATTGATTCGATGCTGTTTTGATGGATTTCAAGACCTCCTATTCAGACAAGTCGAAAAGTAGTTAGCTGAGGTGCTTTGGCATGACTCTTTTAGTTCAACGGACATAGTGGCAGTAGAGTTTAGTAGGATCATGGAGACTGTTACGCAGCTACTGATCTTCTTGTAGAAAAATTCTGCAAACTGTCAGCAAGATCTTTTGGACATTTCATGGGCAGGTAGCGGTTGTTCCACCTGGAGAAGTAACTACTGATACACGGCGAAAGGGTTCCCGTTGCATCACATGTAGAATCTGGTTGGTATGATAATCAGTCTTGGCTTTAGAAAGAATGAGAGTTGATTTAGAGCACTGATCTTTGTAAGCATCTGGCATACGTGAGCCCAGTCTGTGGTGAAACTCTGCGCTCCAGCCGACGCCGTTCCTCTTCTCAGCACGAAGAACATAGGTAACCAAGGGGGCATGAGGACGCAGAACTACAGAGCGATTTACGAGTGGAGCGCATGTATCAAGTGTCTTAGATAAGATGTTATTTATTCATTAATAGAGAATCACATCAGCGTCTGAAGGCAAAACAAACAAATGCAGATCGTATATCAGAGGCAAAGATTTCTCTTTGATTGTTGCGGAATTTTCGAGTCTGCAGGGTTTTAATGCACGGTTCAGGTCGGTTGATTTTTTTGATGAAAGCACTTGACAGAGTAGTGGTCAGACGGCAAGTGACGATGAGTGTGAACACATGGCTACAAATTTGTCTTGCTTCCTTAGTAGTAGATCAGAGTGTGGTTAACGATGTGAGTTGGGCCACAATGTTGTTTCAAGTCATGAGACTAGATATTGAGGATGGATTTGAGCCTCGCGGTCATCAGCAATGTCAACATGTACATTTACGTCTCCAGTTAGGAGCAAATGCCATTACCAACTGTCAAAGTAGTAAGAAGAGAGGAGAATACATCTAGAAACATTGATGAGGTGAATTTATTGTTCTTGTCAGACTTGAGTTTGTAGATTAGAATAAGCTGGAAGGAGGAGACGGTGTGAGGATTGTGAAATTCATATATTCCATGGAATTTCCAACTCGAAGGTCCGTTTATCCTGACATGGAAAACCATCCATAACGAGAATAGATGTACCTCCGCCTCTTTATGAGGCGGTGAGAATTGATAGAGTGATAATTAGGTAAAAGTAGTCTTGGATATCAGAATGGCTTACATCATCTCGCCATCTCCCGTCGCCAGGATTCGGTGATGGCAAGATATCCACTGATGGCATGACGAAGTCACACAATGTAGTGGATTTGTTTTTTGCCATGATAGACCTGGCATTCCAAGTAGCAAAGGCGTATCTTTCATTTGGTTTAAGATTTGTTAATATTTGTACCTTAAAGTTACTTTTATTGATTGTGTTACCCTGATAGGACACTGTTGATTGTCTGATGCAAGTCCTCGTAGCAAATCATAAGTTTTTGTGCCCTTGCCACACGGTTACACGGAAACATTGAAAAGCACACATGGTTAGCAAATTGATTTTAAAAATGGTATACAACAAAGAATAAAATATGACAAGAATGTCACAAGCAATTTAGTGATATTATACTAGGGTGCAAAACAGATGTGCAGTGTGCTGCAGGTCGTGATCAGCGCAAACAAATTACTAAAAAAAAATTTGAAATTAAAAACAAATTGTGCACAACTTGTGCTCCACCATATTCTAAATTCATGTGAAAGTTTCGTTGGGAGCAAAGGGAGATTTACTTGGCAGCATAATAACATTCTCCGCTACATTTATAGTAGAACAATCAAACCGGATTCTCCCAAGATGAGTCTGAAAAAAAACCTATTAATTGACTTGCGATTTTTTCGTTGACCCCCGGTCTAGCCAGGGGGAAAAAACGGCCACAATTCCTATTAGTTATAGTTTCACTCATTTTATCCCGGAAATAGGTCTGTTTTTGGGAAGGTTGAGTTTGTATTATGAGTCACGTCTCATTTGAACCTAAAACATCAATGGAGCTCACCAAGGTTATTACACACTAACCTGGCCTGCCGTACGGATCAACAATCTTGGGTGGACTACTTCTTGCCGTAAGGACAAAAAAATCTTGGGTGGACTAATTTCTTGCATGGCATTGGAAAAAGTGCTTTAAAATGTATGAAAATGCAATAGTTATATTACGAAAGTAATGAGTAATGGAAATTTCGTGATTGACATGGTAGACTGGTACTTTTTTCTCAAACTAAAGTGGCATTTGGACAGTGAATTTGAGGCCAATTTACTCCGCGGTCATCAATTTTTCACATCGATTTGCAAATTACTAGCTTTGGCGACTATAGAGAATCTTGGGTTGCCGTCTGACATCGGGCGAGTTTGGTGATTCGTAACTAAAAAAAATTCTGGTCATCATATGTTCAAAATTTGGTTATTTGGTGATTTTAGCTTGTACTTTGGGGCGATATTGTTGTATTTCCTCTGTGAGAGTTTTAAATGTGAAAGAAACATGCTCAAAGTTGCCATTTTTCCCATAGACTACTGTGTATAAGTGAGTTAGTGGTGTGTAACCCAAAGGAAGATCGACAAATATCCTGCACTGGCTTCTGATATCGAGAGCAATGGTTTTAAATGTAAATGCCAAAACTAGAAACACAGAGCGATATATTGCATACAGATGTAAGCGCACGCATGCATTGACTTTTCCCTGGTGAAAGCACTTGGACAATTCACTTGCTAAGGTACTTGAAAATACCAAAGCCAGAATGTCCATTACCACAACCTCCCAGGTCATGTGGCTTTACAAAACGGGAAAAGAACACTACTAATTTTATTCACAAACCTATAGATGACAATAGGAATATAATTTCTGTGTTGTTAAAAAAGGTCCTCTACCGGAAATTAATATTGCATATTAAATCTACAGTGTTAGTACTCTTTAAATATTACAATGTGATTTAATTTGTGGATATATTGACAAATGTTCAATAAATTAATTTTATTTTTTTAATAATGACAAAATGAAATAGGAAAGATGGAGTAGTGAATATAAATGTTAAAATGTATATATTAATACTTGTAACTACATCAGGAGTGATTGCATTTTTATCGTGTCAAGCGTATAGATGGCAAGAGGAATAATTTGTAGTTAATAAATTGTTAATTAAATAATCATTGTTTTTGTCGCGAAGTGTATGATGGATAAGAACCTTGCCGCAGTGCATTATTCTAGATAATCGGTCTTGACCGTATGGGTCCGTTCAGGCAGCCCGAGAGCCCAATATTTTGGTTGGTGATGACATCATTTGTGGTACTATTGATTTATCACAGAGCAATAGAAAATTCCAGGTGACTGGTGTGAATCTATTCATGGCACTGACTGATAATCAATAGTTTCACAAATGATGTATTTTTTTTCTGGCCCTGTTTATTGCAATGGAATGTCCCATAAAGATTTGGAGTAGGTTTATCATCTCATTTCCTGGGACCTTTAACTCTATAAATAAGTTAACATCCTACGTCATTCGCAGGCAAACAAAAGAAATATGATCAATGCATATGACCCGTACAATGAAAGTGCCGTTGAAGAGCGTATTCTTCCCTTGCTAAGCCTTAGCTCAAGATACCACGACCATTACGTTTTACAATAATTTGTGTGAAATTAATCTATAATGAACTCTAGCTTAGAATTTTTGTTTGGGTGTAGCTTTGTTATCTTACAGATAAAGAGGTGATGAAATCCAGATCAGAAATTCAGCGTGTTAATCTCCCGTTTGTTATTTCGAGAAAGGCTTTCTTGTCTGGAGATCTTCTCTTCTTGCGTATTAGGCAGCCTAAATGTGTTGAATTTAACTCTAGCTTAATTTTTGTTTGGGTTTAGCTTTGTTATCTACGATAAAGAGTGTTATTAAATCCAGATCAGAATATCAGGCTGGGAATCTCCCGTTTATTTTTCAGATTAAGGCTTCTTGTCTGGAATCTTCTCCTTCTTGCGTATTAAGGCAAGCAGCTAAAAAAACAAAAAATGTGTTGAATTTGGTGGAGCTATCACGGTTGGGGTTTTTAGAAGTCTATATCCCCCGGTGACGAAAGGATGGTACGCATTGAGAATCTGTGGGTTCGTTTCTCGAAAGCAGTGGAAAACTACTGTAAGCCCTATTTGCGACGTAAGTTACTACTAAGATTTTTTACGCGTTCGTGAAACTTGGAACGTAGGCCTACGTGTGTCCTACGAGTAAGCCAATTTACGATAATTACGTGTGGTCATGAGTACACGTAGCACACTCGTAGAGCGTGGGGAAGTGAACAAATCGGTCCCACTGTTCACCGTCCATCCATCGGGTTTAGCAATCTATCATGGTAACAGCATTTATAGTTCCAGCAAATGAAGGGAGAGTCAGAGTCCTGAACGCATAATCGCGATCTATATAAAACAACTCGCAGATCTTCTCTTTCAAAAAGATATGTCCATTATTCATATACATTCAGGATTGGCTGAATAATCAATGTATTGGCCGCAATTGACGCGAAACAATCGGTGCATGTATACTAATTTCACAAAACGATTAAACATGTGTTAAGTTAATAATTCAAAAATCATTGGTTTCTGTAGCTGTCATTCCTATCCACACGAGATTTCCCGAGAATAGGCGTCCCCTAAATTTCCTAACAAATCTAATTTGTCCATGTACAAAATGCCTTTTCCATGCATACAATCACTGTTCTGTGAAATTGCTAAGCTCACATCGATGTCCATTATAAAAATCTCAATTATGTATAACATTCCCATAATCCGAATTTTTTGTTATACAGTAGGCCTACCTATGGTACTGTTATAACTAACTACTAACACTATAAATATTTACTACATCAACCACTGTTTGTCAATCTTTGTGTGAATTGCTTATTTTAGATGCTAATTAATAACACACACAAAAAAGCATTTCAAAATATGTGAGTCAACCTTAGGGCCATCAACCGTAAAAGAAGCTTATGTATCGTCCATAACTTCCCAATGTACAATGGTGTGTTACAGCTGAACGAACGTAACTCCTCAATGCAACCTTTGATTTGTCCACTTTGCATAAATTATCTTGTTAACATTTATCAACCAATATAGCCATTTTTTTGATATCTTTTATACTTATTACATTATGCCTACTGTTTTCTGATTGGGTTTAGGCCGTTGCCATGGCAACGGTATTATTACAAACGGCTGCTATTGGTCAATGCAAAATTTACTGGAGTATCAACTGTTGAAGTTTCATGAAAATCCAACAACGCATGGTAGAGGTTAACAGCTGGTTCAGTTGTAACACCATTTTACATTGGAAGTCTAGGGAAGATTAACATATACATTCTTACTGTTTATGGGCCCTTAAAGTGCCCAATTATCGTCTCTATTGACTCGTTCCGATTTTCGAATTCTTTACAAAATCAGTCTTCGCTAGTAATTGTATGTCTTCTTCACTTGCTACCGACCTTTTCCTGCTGGCTTCAGGCATTTCTTGCCTGTAATATTCATTCTTTGTCCTTTTTCTTGATTTGTTTGTTGGATATAGGCCTATAGTTAATTTTCATTTGTTTTTAAAATAAATATTTGTTTTGTCTTTCCAACTTATAGAAGATCTTATGAGGAAAAAAATAGCCGCCCTCTTTGGTTCTGAAGCCATTTTTCTTGTGCTGGTGAGGCCTATCTAATACCTAGATCGAAAGTACACAGCTAATAATAAGCCAAGCCCATTAAAAACGCGATTCTCATCACCAGGAGGATTCTAATATCGAGGGGTAATAGGTCCCGATAACTGAACCCGTTTCTCTAATTCTTGCACTAACCTCAAACCACACGTATGCTTCTAAAATCCATTAATCGATATTACTAGAACGGCATTCAACACCGAATCGTACCTAATTGCACCCACAATGCACCCAAATAAACGACCGTATATGAGCCTAAGTTTTGCGAAAAGGTATTCCTACGACGGTCTAACGTCCATTGTTCGCGACGCACGTAAGTCACAACTTGTAGAAATCGTAACAAGCGCTTTGCAAACGTTACGTATATACTTACGGCTTCAAGTTTTTCTCGGACGAACCCGCTCGATCCGCAGTCCTGTGATGGAGAGCCACATTGGATGCTGAAGATGGTCGCAGCCCCCAACGGTGCATCTTGCCTTAAAACGACCGACCTCCTGTGTGCGAATCTTTTCGACATGTTCGAGTGACCCATTCTTTACGCGGAAGATTGCTACCACCAGGTGGAGTTTCTGTCATAGGTTTGTATAGTGAATTGGTCATGTCTTGGGGTATCTAGCCTGGCAAGTGTTCATGTCTGTACGATGTTGAATGGGGAACGGGATAGTGTGGCAGCTTGTCGACAGAAAGGTCGAACGAGAGCGCAGTCTCTGTGCCGCGCTGGTGTGATTTTTGGACAGTTTTATGCAGCAAGTGCTTGTTGTCAAACAGAACTTGTTCACTCATTTCATGTGTGTTATGTTGCTCTTTTCGAAGCACTGCAGGTGCAATTCCTGAAGGCACTGGTATGAATCTCAGGATCGAGTGGGACGAGACATCCAGTAATGTTCCCTTGAGTACTGTGTCCAGCTGTGAGATCTATTTCACCATGCTGGGGCAGCAAATATGGAGCAGCCGGCTGTAGACCAGACCGAGTTATTCCTCGAAGAACAACCTTTGCACTACGTAACCGAGATGCTGGCTGCCGATAAGTAGCTGTCAAGCAAGCTTCACTTCCAGATAGTTTGGTGTAGGATTGATGGCAGTGGCGCTCCATTAAGGTTTGATTTAAAGCTGGCGATAAGCCTCTTTGTGTTTAAGATGGAAGGCAGTACGGTAGTCTTGGACTTCACTCAGGTTTGATTCCCCAGGTCTTGAGATATGCTGCAATTAGGGCCATATCTCAGTAAGTGTACTTTCTCTTCGATCCCACTTCTGTCCCGATGAGGAAGGGCAGATTCGTCGGCGTAGCCATGTTGTCTAGATGTTGTTTGAGGTAAATCGGGCTGTTTATCAAGGTGAACAGCATGGGAGCCAACACGATCCCTAGGCATGCGGAACTCCATTCCTTCCTCAGACACGCAGTCGACTGCTTCTGTCCGTCACTGGTCTTAAGAACAAACCTACGGTTTCAAACATTTTTACTTAATTATGAGTGCACCACGGGTGACGATCCTGGATGATCCTGAGAACTTGAGTGTCAAGCCCTGGTGCCATACGGTGTTGTATGCTGCAGTACGGTCCACACCAAGATTGAAATTACAGATATGTAGACAGGGCGATGCTCTCTCCATATATTTTGCGTCTCTGCGCAGAAATATTATTTATAACGAAAGGCAGAACCACTTTAAATTAAATGTCATTAAAATTAGCAAGGTGGGAAGCAAAAAATCTCAATAGCTTACGAAATAACAGTATTTCTCGCTGGATCTGAATAATCTTTCATAGCTACAATTAAATATTCTGGATCAATATATTTAATATCTCTGATAAATGAAAAAAACAGAATCAAAAACAAAGGTTATATAATTGGTAGGTAGAAGTATAGCATTACCTCGTATTAAAACAAGGAAAAAGCTATGCTGGGTCGCCGAGGGTGCTTTTACCTGTTTGGGTGTTGATTTTTCTCCTTGAAGCTAAAAGAAGTATCTAAAGGTCAAACGTTTTTTTTTGAATGACCTTAAAAAGCAATAAATATTGGGAGAAAATGAAGATATAACTGTTGGTAAGGATTACAGTAGTAAAGTTCATTTCCTTCCACAATTTTATCATTTAGTACTCTCTCTTCCTGACCCCTCGGATGTTCTCCTGCGAGAAATAAAACAATCTATTATGGATTTTTTGGAACGCAAAACATGCTAGAATACAAACTATAATCAAATTGAATATTACAGAAAGAGGCGGTACAAAAATGGTTAATATAGAATTCTTTTTTGCTCTTTAACAAATTACATGGATTAGACGCATTTTAAATAAGACACTGATGATAAATGTACTCGAATATTCCAGAAATTCACGGGGATAACTAATAACATATTTATGACGGGGAAAGCTAGCCTAAGGCAAAATCATCTCGCACACAGCAAACCGCCCTTTTGAAAACGTGCTAATGTGGGATTTTGTTTAAACATGGCGGCTAACCTTGATAATGTTCGAGATGCTAAAACCCAGTTTTATATGGAGAATGATGATATAAAATAGATAACAAACACTTTAGTTTAAAGCATGGGACGAAACGGGCATTCGTTTTATTAACGATTTCCTAAATGTAAACGGTAAAATGTTGACCAGAAAAATGAGTTGTTGGCAAAATTTAACCACTCACAACGATTTTTTATTTTTGAAAATTACGTAAATCAATTAAAAATATGTTTTCGATAACTTACAAAAAACTTCAGATGATAGATGATCCTTTACAATACCCGTTTCGCGCCCCTTCTCATGCAAATTACATGTAATGATAAAAAGGATGTCCAAAAAGATCTATTTTCAACTATTATTCAAATCAAAATGTAAAATAACTAATCTTAAAAAATGGAGCATAACATGAATACCCTGATCCCGATGGAAAGATGTTTGGAGTTTAAACGATCTCCCTGTTAAGAATCTCTCCTCTCCGACACAAAAAATTAAATGTTTTCAATACCGCATTACATATATTTTGGGACAAACTCATCTCTTTTATTTAAGAATATGTCTGAAAATAAATAACCTATGTATTTCGTGTAAAAACTGAGGAGACTATCAACAACATTCTTTAATATGCAAAAAGTGGTGAAAGTTTTGGGAATGATTTCACTTACAGTCTATGATACTTGTCGTTATCTTTAAGAGTTCTTACTAAAGACAATATCATCTGCGGCATTCTTCCAATACGCCAAAATATAGCCGTAATACTATAATTATGGTGGATAAAATAGATCATTTACAAAACAACACAAAAACAAATTAACACAGCAGTGATAAACATCACACCAAAATTTTATAGTCCACATGAAAAAGGTTGAAAGCAAAATATGAACTAGAAAATTGATCCACTATACTACCTTTAGAAATCAGATGTTTTGAAAACTTTGGGGCCGGTATAAACACATATTTTGACAGATTTTTATTATTATTGTTTATATGTATTAAACTAGTATTAATATATATATTTATGTTAAACTACTGATGTGTTGGTTAAAGTGCTTTTCCGATTTTCTGTGTATGTGTTACAATCTACTTTATATGAGAGCCCTGGCACTTGGCCATACACCCCATCTCAACCGTGGGAAACAAACTTGCAGTTTTGAT